>WOVY01007170.1:0-51641 GCA_013436015.1 Rhipicephalus annulatus
CTTTCCTTGGTATTATTGTCTGTTATATCTCAGTAATATTGTGTAAAAACACGAAAAAACTAGCTTTTAAAGTATACACTTCGTGCCTTACTTCATTAACGAGGGTCTCGTACTGGCAGACTTAGTGCATATAGGATGTATACGAAGGAGTATTGGTCAGCTGCCCATTCGTAATAAGTTCACGTGCTACGTGACACCAGATACGCTCTAAAGAGTGTGCCACACTCACCGCGATGGCTACTATTGGCGCTTGATTGGCACTTCCACCTTTAAATTACATATAACTCAATAAAGTGGCTGGGGGATAGCTTTTGTGGTAGCTCAGTGGTGGAGCATCGAACACGTCAGTTGAAGGTCGCACGTTCGGATCCTGGCCCGCGTCAAGATACCTTTTCACTCACTTTTTTCATATTACATTACTATTGGTCTAATACCTTGACCTTGAATACCTTGATTTGGACTAAAACAATGACCTGCGGGTGTGCAGCCGAGTACCTTAGCCACTAGACCACCGCAGCGGGACAACCACAATGAAACGAATCGCTAAGTAACCGTAATAGTAGGAATGTAGCTTTTGAATAGTTGCTACGCTTTTTGTTTCAAAAAGGCACCAATTTTTTTTTTAATTTTTCTGGAAGAAGTCACTGAGGAGTTCTTCACAAAAATACCAATTTGTCAATAATCGCGTCACAGTTATCTCGATCGTAAAGTCTTATTTTTTTATTCTTCAGTGATAGTGGCAGCTGATACTTGTAGGTAGCGAGAACGTCTACCTCAGGGCCGTTGGATAAGAAAGGAAGGGACCATAATAGGATAATTTGTTAGGAACAGACCAAGACGACTTGAAGCATTGTTTGTCAGGCGTGTTCCAGTAGTAATAAATAGTTATAAGCCAAAAGTTGAGAAGAATTGGCAGAGTCACTTTCAACGCTGTTTAGCTGCTCGTAATGAGAGATTAGACGAATTGATACTAGGAAAATTACATCAATTAGCAAAATATTTGTGCATTGCGGTATCTTTTTTCGTAAGCAAGTGAACCGCTTCATGGAATTCGGCAGTGAACAATACATCAGCGCTACGAGGACAGTGGAAGTTTCTATGACAACGTGTGGATAAAGTTTATTACAACAGATGAATGACAGCTCTAGGCGAGAAGGAATTCCCGCCACGGGGCAATAAAGACGACGGTGGGTGGCAATCATTATACCGCCACCTCGCCTGATATCACGATCCCTGCGCAAAATGAGAATAGAGGGAAAGGAAAATTGTGATTCACTATCTTGGGTAGATGAATACAGCCATATTTCTGTAAAGGTTATAACGTCAGAGTTGGTGGTTTCGATCAACTTTTGCAATTTGTCTCCTTTCGGAATGAGACTCCTTATCTTAGTTCAGCAAATGCCCAAATTCTCTAATAATTTCGCTGCTGCTTAAGGTTGCTGCCTTATAGCTATGACGTTTGTGGTATAAATTTTTCAGTAGCTTGGTTAAACACATCAAGACAATTATCGTTAATATGTTTGTTGTGACGTATCTTGCATGGAGTGGACGTATCTTTTGCAATTGCTGCCAGATTTTTACGTGCGATTCTGGTGTTGTGCGAGTAGTATTCAGAATAGCTAATGTCTGACTCGTTCATCTTCCTGGCGCATGAGAGGTTTTGATCTTTATCCTGATAGATATTATGACGTACTATTATGGCCCGATTTTTATTTCGCCGAAATCACTCTAACCTATGTGCTCTCCTAACATATTAAGGTTTTATAGTGACGCCAAGGTTAGTTTCAGAGGCACACAAAGTAAGCTCCTCGAACTGCGCCCACGTCTTACGTTTAGCGGCAACAGTGCCTAAAAATGCAATATTTGGCATGATCTCTCTTCGAAATTGTCTATCCTTGCTTCTGAGCTTGCGGCAACGTTTTTTGACCTCATCAGTAGTTGTGCCTAGGCTGAGGATATCCGTAGTAGGCTGCATTATTGAAGAACAGTCGATTTCAATAGTTGACAAGCATCTTCTTATTTCGATGAATGGTGTTTTGTTTGGGCCAGCATCGCAATAATAAACCTAACTTCATTAGGCAATGTTGCCTGACTGTTGTACCTATTGAAAGCTGACAGAATGTCACCATTATGTTTTGTATTGGCAGATCGCGTAGTTTCTCGGGACCTGGGTATTCTTCTACATCGCCAGAAGATGTGACGGCTGTAAAATAACGTGAACACAATCATGCACACTCACAAGTAACTGGCCAAGGATTGACAGAACTACTAACTCCGAGGTCGTTTACTGCAGGTCGGTCATTGTAGCACTAATGACATGCCCAATAAAGTTAGCAGCAGGATGGCTGAGTTTTATAACCTGGTGGTGTGACGTCACCGTAGACGCACTTTCACGTGCTTCTTCGAACAAGGTGAGAGGTGAGTGGGGCAGATTCAGATGGTGGTTTCAGAATGCACGAGCACTGGGTGGTAAACGTCAGAACACCCGCCTCTCAGGCAGTGTGCTGATCCGGAGAAGTACGGTGCGTTTATTCATGAAGACCCGAGCTGACGGCGTCAACGTTCGGGAGGCAGTACAGAGCACTTCACGGTCAAGTGTCTAGAAAACAGCCACCAGATACATCTGCAAAAAAAGCACTTGAAGTCATTTGGTGCACGTCAACGTAGCAGTACCACAATGACCAGTAGAGATAGCAGCATGATCGCTGAACTTTATAACTTCGCGGGGTTAGAATACCATAGACGTGGTTCCAGTTCATTCCTTAAGCGAAGTTTGCTGCGAGTGGGGCAGATCAGATGGTGGTTTCGGAACCCACGGGCTCTGGTTGGTAGGCGTTAGAACTCCCACCACAAAAGCAATGTGCTGGTCCGGTGAAGTACGGCGCATTAATCCGTGGAAGACATGAGTGGATAGCACCAATATTGTGGAGGCCATACAGGGCACCTCAAGGTGAGATGCCTGAAGAACAGCTAGAAGACACACCTGCACTAAAAGCAGTTGAAGTCGTTTGGTGCACGTCATTGTAGAAGAACCATGATGCCCAATAAGGATAGCAGCAGGATCACCAAGCTCTGTTCCTTTGCTTTGTGATGCCACCGTAGACGCAGTTCTTGTTGATTCTTTGAACGAAGCTGGCTGTGCGCGGATCGATCAGATGTTTGTTACGTACTGCACGAGCACCGGGTGGTAGGCGTAAGATTTCCGCCACCGAAGCAGTGCGCTGGTCCAGGGAAGTACGGTGCGTTGATGCGTTGATCTACGAAGACCTTAGCGGTTAGCCTTGAAAATTCCTAGGCAGTACAAGGTGCTTCATGGTAAGATTTCTGATGAACAGCCAGCAGACCCATCTGTACTAAAAGCAGTAAAGTCGTTTAGCGCACGTCATCATAGCTGTACCGACATGCCCAATAAAGATGGCAACGAGATTGCCGAGCTCTATAACTTCGCGGTTTGGCGACACCATAGACGTGGTTGCAGTTTATGTATTGGACGAAGTTAGCGGTGAGCAGGGCAGATCAGATGGTGGTTTCAGAGTGCACGAAGAGTGGCTGGTAGGCGCCAGAACGCCCACACCCAAGGCAGTGTGTTTGGTTCGGTGAAAGACGGCGGGTTGATCCATGGAACAGCTAAGCCGACGGCACCAAGGTTCCGGGGGCAGTACAGGGCACTTACGGTAATATGTCTGGATAACAGCCAGCAGATACATCTGCACAAAAACCAGTCTAGGTAGGTTAGCGCACATCATCGTGGAAGTACCACCATGTCCAATAAAAATAAAAGCAGGATCGCCGAGCTTTATAACTTCGCGGTGTGACGTCACAGTAGTCGTTGTAACAGTTGATTAATTGAACAAAGTTGGCAGCAGGTGGCGCAGATCAGATGGTTGTTAGGAGTGCACGAGCACTGGGCAGTTAATGTCACGACGTCTGCCACCAGGGCAGTGTGCTGGTTCATTGAAGTACGGCGTGTTGATCCGTGGAACAACTGAGGGGACCACAACAATATTGCGAAGGCAGTAGAGGGCACTTCGTGGTAAGATGTCTGGAGAACAGCCAGCAGATACATGGCCACTAAAAGCAGTTCAAGACATTTAGCGTACGTCATCGTAGCAACGCCACCATTTCCAATAAAGATAGCAGCTGGATCGCAAAGCTTTATAACTTGGCGGTGTTACGTGACTGTACACGCGGTTCCAGATGATTCTTTGAACAAAGTTTTCGGTGGGTGGGGCAGATGAGATTATTGCTACGGAGTGCACGAGCACTGGTGGGTAGGCGTCAAAACGCCCACCACCCAGGCAGTGTGCAGGTCTTGTGAAGCATGGCGTGATGATCCATGGAAGACTCGAACCGACATTACTAAGGTTGCAGAGGCAGTACAGGGCACTTCATGACAAGATGTCTGGAAAACAGGCACGGAGACATCTGCACAAAAAGCAATCGAGGTTGTTTAGTACAGCTCATCGTAGAGGTAACGCTATGCCAATAGTTGAATAACGAGTGGTGCGGTAAATGCACAAACTATTACAAAAGATTGTTATTGATTATTGATGTGCTGAGTTGTCACGACCGCTCAAGTTCGTGAAATGTTTTGTTTCTAACTATTGTGATTTTATTAGAGCCCAACTTATTATGGCTAGGCTAAACAGCTTTTCTGTTAAAATATTTATAATGGATCGCTAAACTGTTCTTGCCCTTTCTCGTACCGTAATATTGCACTTATCGAAACCGATGGTCATTGTCTTGAGCGGCCAGCTAAGCAACGATGCTTGGATATAGGTGGCCAAGGCAAATATTGTGGTACGTCTACGCTTTAGAGATGAGCTTCCTGCTTATAAAAACACATCAAGAGAAGGATGGAGCCATTTGTACCAATGCACATCTGTGACTGACACTACAAATGGAGCACACAATAGTCATTTCTTCGTGGCTTCAGTAACATACAACGTGGTTTTCTCTTCGAAACTTACAATTAATCAAACTGCGCTGTGCTTCAAAAACTACTGCAAATCTATGAAGTGATTGGTGCTAAAAGAGCTTCCGCTAGAGGTTAAATTCCGTAACCTTAAATTCTTGTACGTGTGCTCAATCATCATATAAAAATGTCATACGAAAGTCGAAGGCACTCTGTGACGCTTTTTGTTCAAAAGGAGCGTTACCCATGTAGGGCAAGCCAGGCGTAGAGCAGAAACCTGTGGCTCTTGACTTGGCTAATAGTTGCTATTGAAACCACTTCGCTACGTTCTCGTCCCAATAAAGCCCAGCTGCTACCACTGCACGGCCTTATCAGATGCTGTCTCGTCTTGTTCATCTACAGCAGTATGCCATTCATCAGTGTGCTCATATGAAAGGCACCCGTTACAGGTCTCTGAGCCTTTATGTGTTTTGCACGTGGCTTATTTGAATGAAAAAAAGAGCTTGCTCCTTTCACAGGACTTGTCCAGCATCGTAGCCACCCGTTATTATTGCTCCTGCTAAAGATGCAACTGGGCTTTTCCCAGTAATAGAAAGAGGGCTCACTAGATGATACGTCGTCGCTCAGATGACGCTCGCTCGTAGCTACTGGTCATGAGCACCCAGGAAGCCAAGACTATTCTAGGTCACTCTAGCCAAGGCAGCAGAACGCAGGACTCGCAATGCGATTGCAGCGTGGGTTCACCATCAAGACCTCGAAAACGCACACATGGTGGGAGATCACGAGCCCAAAGCGAAGTGACATCATCGACAAGCGTGCTCAGCAGTGAGGGATTGTGAGTCCGAAGAAACACATGATAACGCGTTAACCTCTGCGGTTCATATTAAGCAAGCGTCCCACCACCATCAGTATCGCATTCTCGAACACAGAATCCGATAATAAAAGATTCCGTGGATTTGCGCAAACGCGTTTGAAACGCACGTCTCTCATAATCATGTAGTGGTTTTGGGACGTTAAACCCCACATATCAATCAATTATCACCGTTTGAAACGCGCCTAGTTAACCACTGCCAGCAGCTGAATAAAACTAGTGTGACGCTACATGAGATCCCCCTTTGCGCTTTGTGTGATTTTATATATGAATACAACAGAAAACACAAGAAAAACTCAAGACATATGAACGATGCGAATGATTACTAGTGGGGGAAGCAGTACGATTGTTTGGTCTTCCTGTAGATCACCCATGACATGATCAAAGGCACGTGTAATTAGGTGACAAGTGCTACGAAGATAATGGAATGTTTACTCTTGACAACTTCTGTGTTGTGTTGAATAACAAATTTTCTTTTAAATTCATTATCTTTACTTTGTGGTATCGAACAAAATACGAAGTAGGCAAGGACGAGTTCTGGGCACGTTGTCCTGGTGGATGTTGATTATTGAACTCTTCTGTGCAAAACGTTTCAGAGAATAAGCACAAGAGACGAAGACGAGTGAAAGGGGGGACGTTTTGCGCTGAAAAGTTAATAATAGATTACCAACTAGCCTAACCCCACACTTCACTTCGGTTCTTGATTGTTTGTGGTCATACCAAATGCACCGGAAAGTTTGAGTCTTCATATACTGCACACGCCCGGCCTTGTCTGTGATCATACTTTTCATCGTCATCAGCATGACCGTAAGGTTGGATAGCGGGTACCTTGCGTCTCTATTTTCGTTAATTATGAAGACAATCACCCATGTAATTTCAAGGGATGAAGTAATGGCCCCCTGAACTCCACCACGAAAAGACGGCCAATTCATAATTGATCTGTTTGGTGCGCCAGCTAATGCCGGCTGTAGTCCGAACAATGAGTCAGAGCTGAAAGTTGATAAGAAAACAAAAATATATTATCAAATACGGCAGATCAAACAACACAAAGGTATGCACTCTCGGCAATAATTGAATACAACACGTCAACAATCACAAGTTTCTCTAATCAATTGGTATACAACACTGTAAGATGCACTCAAAGAACCAGCACAAACAACAACATGCGCTACAATGCAATCACATGCACCAACAAAGACAATGAAAGACTGAATAAGTTCATAAAGCCTATTCACTCCAAACTTCTTGGAAGAAAGTTTGAATGATGCTATTCAAGAAACCGCTCACTCAAAGTCCGGTGCTAATAGTAACTTCATGTCGTCAAATGTCCCCTTTCCAATTAGAAAACTTTTTCACCGGTAACATGTCAGCCACTCACGGGATGCGACTGCAGAACGCGTCTTCGCCTAATGGCGGTAAATATACGCTCTTTTTCTGCTTGTAATACAAACTTTCATCCACGGTGGAAAACCTCTTCATCTCATCTGATCTGTCACTGTAGAACCAGAACTTCTGATGGCGGCAAGCTCTGATCTCGTGATCATGACTATCCGCTGCTCGCTTAAGTACGTTCACCCGGGGTTCTGGAAGCTTCGTCGGCGCGCTGCACAGGCAAAGCTGGAGAAGGCGCGAGACTTTTCGAGAACTCTTTTTGACCCATCACGCACCCAGGGAGTGACTCACGCTTTCATCGTCGAAGCTTCTGATGTTCGCTCGGCGATACGAGCGAACAGGTTTTTTAGCGTAGCGATGAATAACCGATGACGTCTTTCGAGTAGGAAAGGTGGTGTGCCCGAGGAGTCATGATATTTTTCTTCTTTTATTCAGGCTTTTGACGTGTCACAACGGCGCCTGGTACTGTCGTCGTCGATAGACTTCGAAGGCACTTGCATTCTTCAGCGCTCGTCAGTGACACTTTGCATGTGTTTTACCGTGATGGCAGAAAGGTAATCAGTGGTCAGAAACGATTATGTTCTTTATCGTCGTGAGCGTCATCGTAGTGGGTACCCTGCTTGTGCTCTGCCCTGAAGGCAGAAAGTGAATTTAGTGCATTGAACACACTTGTGCTTAATCGCCATCAGAATCACCGTCAGCGGCGGGTCGGTGCACAACGCCAACAAACAAGAGCTGACCATAAGGAGCTTCGGCCTTAAAACCAATAATATGTAGATGGGCGGCAGCTCTAAGTATGTTCTTAAACATTTCCGATTCATAAAGTTCAATAGATGAAATGTGCACGTAGTAGCCCAGGTTGGTGGCTGTGGAACGAGGGTGGAAGGGAGAAAGACTACTGGTAGAAATACTGGTTGTTCACAGGGGTGAGTGACGCAAGTTGCGTAACAAGCAATGTGAAGCGAGAGCAATCAGAAATCATCTGAAGCCAATGGCGGCGTTTTGTGGCGTCCAGTGTGTTGTTATAAGCACTCAAATGAGAGGCGCTGGATGGCGGCGCAGGAGGCTCGCACGACGCGCACCTTAGAATGGGGCTGCATAGCAATTAGGGGGGTGGCGTTTGAGATGCGGCATTCATGATGCTGGTAGTGCGAACGAAGCCGTCAGCGCAATGTTGACTGCTCATAAACAGAGCACCAGTAGCACTGTGTCTATTCCAAAATTTGGCGACGTGTCGAGGCCACGCTTGCCACTGCCTTTAAAGTGAAATTCGTGAAGCGACAAGTCAGAAGTCGCAAAAAGTCACCACACATTTAAAACTTAGCCAAAAAGTCACCACTTTACATGTAGGTATAGTATAATAATAAAACTCACGGTATGATCCATAACCCTTCATTTATCTTGACATTTTTTATTGCAAGCTGCATCAGCCACTTCACGCAGGGAGCACGAAGAAAGGGCATGCATACTCGAGAAGCGCTCCTAAATGCTTAGGCCTGATAACAAAAGATTGCGGTGCTTTCGATTGTAGCGAATACAGGGCAAATCATTCGCTACAACAAGAAGAAGACAGAGTGTGTGGCCGTCAGGTCAATTGAAAAAAAAAGTTCATTGCAGTGGAATCCTGTGCGCGATCATCGCACAATTTAACAACTAAACAACAGAAACAAATGTGAAAGTTGTCCGAAAAAGTCGTGATGCCCACACCATGTTTTCTGTGCGGTTATCCTTACGCAATATAATAGCCTAAGTACTGATTCTTAAGATTCTGAAGGCAGCTTAAAGAACCCGTTTTCTTCACTGGCCAAAGCAGTGTGCTGATAGCAAATTTATTCTTTACATAAAAAACTTGAGGTATTACCTCATTGAAGATGTGCACAAAGTATTCAGGAAAGCTGCTGCTTGTCACTTTGGCACTTCAAAAGCAAATTTGAAAAGAGCTAATCTCGGAGCACCCGACGCATAGTGTAAACAACATCGCTCACTCGCGGCACGCGAAGCAGCTTTGTGACCTAAATTTTGCTGGCAAGTTGTTGGCGGCGCACCCGAGCTCCACAGTCTCAAGGATCTGGGTGACTTGAGGAGATACAGAAGGGAAACTGAAAAAATGTGCTCAATTGCGCCTAATGTGTGCTTTCTTTTTGTGGGTCATAAACTACAAAATTAAGAAAAAAGTTGCCGTCCATTTGCTTTGAAGACACTTACCTGTTATGCAGGTTTTTGAGTTGTGAATGTTTCGCTTTGAAGGAAGGCCTCTGGAGCCCTCCACTACAGCGTCTCTTATAAACAATGGTGGTTTTGGGACCTTAAACCCCACATATAAATCAATTAAGGGAAGGCCACAGACCAGGAAAGGGAGAAGCCAATTTCACACAACGCAGTAAATATACTTTAAGTCACGCGGCAAAGAAAGAAATCGATAAGGAAATGAAAGAAACCGAACGAGTCGCGTAACAAACGCATTAAAACTATCAAGACCGACAATTACTAAGTAAGTTGCTGCGGACAATTCAATGCCATCGGTTTGGGTGGTGGTTGTGGCGGAGCTCCTGGCGTGCGGCGAGGACTGACGCCGACGCCGCTTGTCAAGTGGTGGAGCAGAAGAGTCGGCACAGAGATTGCAGGAGGGTGCGCCCTTAGGTGCAAAAGACCGAAGACCTCCATGCTCACGCACCGAGCGTGGAATCGATTGCTGGCATCCCTGCTCGTCCCGTGGAAGGCAAGTGGCAGCAGGGTCCGCTTTTTGGACCAGCAGATCAGACCTGGGAAGACTTCGACGCTGTCGGGCTCTTCACGCTCGACTACGAAAGTCGACAGCACGGACCTGGACACCAACGTCGTGTCCCTGTGGCTATTTTGTGCCTCTCTACGCAATCAGAATGGTGAAGTCTGCTTGCGCCGAAGGTTCTGCTGGCAAGATCAGCTGCTTGAATGGAGGAAACGCCTCGTACCGAGGGCCGCACTTTTGCGAAGACTTCTGGGGACCGACGCTGTCGAGCGCTTTGTATTCGAGTCTGCAAAATGACTGCACACACCCTGACTCCAGCGTCTCTTCTGTGCTGTCTAAGTGAGACACCTGGCATTCTAGTCTGTCAATGAACTCTTCTTCGCTCCCGCTGCCGTGCCACTTTTTAAATGGTTCTCAATAGTTCGTTTCTTTGTCGCCATACGCTCGCATGTGCAATCAGCCGCCAATGTCTTTATTTTCTTAGCGTGGCACGTGTGTGTTGGCGGTGTTGTTGTAGTATCGCCGCGACCACGTTAGCCGCACTTGCGACACCGGAAAACCGACGAAAACTCTGCACTGTCACTGTAAAACCACTCACTCATCACAGACAATACAGTGCATGCGTAACTTAGCTGAAAGATAAGTCTAATTCGCCAAATATTTATCATGCCACAATTTACACATTTAGTTCCCCGCAGGCCTCTAAAATATGTCTATTATGCGAAAACGTTTTGACCCGTAACCCTTGTTATGCCTGCGAGTCGACAGCGAACGTCCGTGCCTCTGGAAAAGGCAATCTGTGTCAAGGCCAGCCCGCAGTCCGCCTGACGCGAACAACTCAATGGCGTAAACACGCGCGGCGCCTTTCTGGCGCCCACGTGCAGTGAGTCAGCGCACGTGCAAGTGAGCCCGTCGAGTAAACAACCGGCGTCTTCCTGTCTGGGGGTCTGACGCAATGCGCGGCGACGTCACTCGTCCTTGGGTGCAGCCACCTGCAGCGCAGCCTCTCCAGATTCGTCGAGAAAGAATGACGCGGCCCAGCGGCGACCCCATTGGAGGAGTCTGCCCTGACGACCAGCGGCGCTTCTGGTTGGACGTTTGGGTTGGACCCAGTGCGTATAAAAGTAGCCTTGCGTCACGTCGCGATCGGCGGTCCTAGTTGAAAGCAGACATGTGTGTCAGAGCGGACTCATTTTGAGAGCAGACCTATGTGTTAGAGAGGAGAGCTCGGCTCTTCGAGTCTCTGTCGGCTCCAGTGCCGAATTTGTAACGCCTCTGTATATATGCTGTGCATAAACCTTGTTTAACTCACCGTCGTCTCGTCCGCTCGTCTATCAGCTCTGCGCAGAAGCAGTCGCGAGCTGAGAAACCTACGCTACCAAACGGTTGGTGACCTTCCCTGCGGAGTTCGAAGCAGTGGCGCCTTCGGGACCGTGTGGGCGTCACTGTCTTTCGCAACAGAGGTTGCAGCGGTGAGATTTCAAGGCGCCCTTCGTAACGTCGTCGGAGGCGCGCGTCGCAGCAGTGGTTGGCAGCTGCGGGATCGGCCGGCGTCAGCGACATCGATGCGGTGAGTGAGTGAGTGAGTGAGCAAACTTTATTTAACCAGCGGATTGAGGCGTGGGCCTAAGCCGCACCAGGGGCGGTGGAGAGACCCTGTCTCTCAGCCGCCTCCCGTGCCCGCTGGATGGCCCATATTTGATCTGTCCGATCTGAGCTGATCAGCGCGGCTCTCCACCGCGCCCCAAGCTGTTCTGGGGAGACTGCATTGGCGTCCTGTATCATTGTGCATTCCCATAACATATGCTCTAGGGAGGCGCGTCTCATGCTACATAGTTTACACGAGTCATCTGGGTATAGTTCGGGGTAGATGCGATTTAGGAGCTTCGGATTGGGAAATGTTCTAGTTTGAAGTCGCCTCCAGTCATCCTCCTGAGATCTGTCTATTGTGGTGCTAGGTGGTGGAAATCTGCGCCTCGACTTTTGGTAGAATTGGATAATGTCGCAGAACCTAAACATTCTGTCCCTCTCCCACCACTCATCTCCTCCCAGTACCTCATGTGAAGCTCCATTGCGAGTGCGGTAAGTGAGACCTCGCGCTACGCGGTGAGCCTCCTCGTTGAGGTTGGGAATGGGGGACGCACACGGGGTGGGGGCTGGGAACCATATAATATACCTTTCTTCGAATTCCTTGGATGATAAGAGATTTGCCTTGTGGAGGAGTATGTTGGCTGCCTCGGGAGATATTCTTCCTCGTGCATAGTTACGGATTGCTGACTGCGAGTCGCTGATGACATACCTACACTTTGGGGAAATTATTGCCTGTGCAATAGCCTCCTCTTCCGCGATTTCTGAATTATCCGAGCCTATGGAGCACGCGTTTACGCATTTGCGGTCGGTGTTTATTACTACCACAATGTAGGATTTGTGACTAGGGTACTCCGCTGCGTCTACGAACAACGCTTCCTTGTCTCTGCCGTAGGCCTTAAGCAGAGTTCTAGCGCGGCTTTCTCTTCTGCCCTGATTAAATTCGGGGTGCATGTTTTTGGGCAGATTGGGGACCTGGATCTTTTCCCTGATCACCTTTAAAATCGACACTTTACTTCCTTGTTGCCTATGGTAATTTATCCCCAACTTGTCAAGGATACTCCGTCCTGTGCGCGTGCTGGCTAGCCTCTCCAACTGGGCAATCTGTTGCGCTTCTATCAGCTCCTCTAAAGTGTTATGTAAACCCAGTTGAAACAGTTTCTCGTTGCTGGTGCTATCTGGAAGGCCCAAAGCTTGTTTGTACGCCTTTCGTATGAGTGCGTTGATTTTGAGTTTTTCGGCTGTATACCAGTTTAGATATGGCGCTACGTATATAATGTGACTTATGTCGAATGAATAAATAAGCCTGATGACGTTAGCCTTTTTCATGCCTTGGTGTTTGTTGGTGACTCTCTTGATTCGCCGTATTGCGTTGGTGACTTTGGTTACTAACCTCTTGATGGTTTCACCGTTTGTACCCTTAGACTCGATCATGAGTCCAATGACTCTGATTTGTTGCGCTATAGAAATAGGAATAGGCCCGCCAAGTCCTCTTTCTTTTAAAGATAGATAGAAGACTGCGGACGCCGCCGACGGCGGTGGATGGTTTAGGGTCGCTTATAAAGTGTATTCACACTTAAAATAAAGGCCACGCAATAACATTTTAGCACGTACAGCAGTGAAAAGTGCGCATGCATCAGCGTGCACGTGCAAAGAAGGTATACGTACTACGCATCGCCCCAACGCAGATGCCCGGAGCACAGAGCTATCCGGCGTTGGCTTAAACCATCTGTAAACTTTTCTTTCTTTTTGAATATATGTAGTGACCATTCCATTTTCTCTGAGAGCGTTCTTCTGAGAGAAAATGGAATGGTGTCATTTTGTGTTCAGCGCTTAGTCAGCACCTCTAACAGCCCTATCAATCAATCAACCCTACACGTGTGCTTGGATTCAAATTTTCGCTAAAGTTGAATTTTCCTGATTTGTACAGTACTTTATCATGAATTTACATGTCCTACTACACAGGGCTTTTATTTCAGGGCTTTAGAAAACTTAACGAAGTATTCATAGAAAGTGTTTTCTTCTACATGTGTTTTGTATCGAGCCTACATCACATTTGCTTTGCTCCGTATGTTCTTTGTGTGTTTCCGGCGTATTGCCTTTAGCTTTTCTTTTGCGTCTAAAAGAATTTGAGGTTTGATGTAAAGGGAAAAAAGACGTTTGCACCAAAATGGACAGTTGCCGAGAATCGTTATTTCATGATATTTTGACAAGCTTGAACAAACTTTTTAATGAAACGCGGAAAGATGATTTCGGAAAACGAAAATGCACTCCTGATCCGAGTGAATAATACAGTTGACAATATAAAAATTTCGTAAACATCATGGCAATGGACGTTTGCGTTGTCTGCAAATTTTCTGAGCCTAAATATATTTTTGGCGTTGACCGTGAGCACGAATTTACAGCATTGGTAATGCCCATAGACTGTCGGGCTGCCAAACGGAATTCAGGAGCGTCCTCTGAAGGATGGTCAGTAGGCAGACCCTCTCTTGTTCTGCTGTGCTAGCCTCAGTCCCCTCAATGTTGACGCGTTAGCAAGAAGCGAACACCAACCACTTTGCATGTTTCATGTATCAGTGAGCAAACCGAACCGTCGTGATACGATTAATATGATTCGTTTTCGCGAGACGGGAAGTTTTCTTAAAACTGCGTGGCAATTTACGCTTTATATGATAGCGCGCAAAATATACATATCAACATCGCGAAATTTTCTGTAGCCACGTAGGTTAGTGAGATGCATTGTCGTCTGACCTTGGCAGTTGATACTCGCCTTGTTTTACATGCTTATTGCTTTCGTCGGTGCTTTTGCATGCCATTGAATGCCATAACATTGTAGGTGGAGAGCAGCGTGGGCTTGCGATTGGCTCTTTCAAAACTTGGCCAACGTTTCGTCGCTAGTTTTTGTACGTTTGTCGATGGATGCCCGCACACTCTAAGGGATTCGCTTGTTGACGGGTTTCAGCGCAAAATCTTCCCCGCGCCCAAATAAACGTGGTGAGTGGCACGGTGTTCGTGTTTGCTAAGTCGTTTGTAGGAGGCAATTTCTCGAATTGCTTTCAGTAATGATGTTGAAAGAAACCACCTTCACGAGGAGGAGGAGGAGGAAGGTAAGGGAGGTTAGCCAGATCTCAGACCACCTGGCACCCTCTCAAAGCGAAGACGATGAGAGCATCGTTTTTGTCGCGATGCAAATCACAATACTCAGGAGCACGTTCCAGATACGCGATCTCCATTCTTCAGAGGGATAATGATGGCATGCTGACACATGATTAACCTTATTTTGTAGATAGCAGAAGCACCTTCTATCAAGCGTACGGTTTCTTACCGATGCCGACACAAAATGCTGCAATCGAGAAAGTTTGGAGAGTGCTGTTGCGCCTACGAGTCCGCACCCAACGTCGGTGCCTCTGCGTGGGCGGTCTGTGTCGGGGCCGGCGGTCGGGCCCGCCCGGCGCGGTCGACTCGTCGGTGTCATCGGGCGGCGGCGCCGGTCTGTCACGCAGCGCGCGTCGCGCTCCCTCGGCCCGCGGGCTCGATTGGAAGTCGGCGCCTTCCCGTCTGGCGGTTCTTGCGCGGTGCGTGGCAGCGTCGCTCGTCCTTGCGTGCGTCCGCGTGCGGTGGCTTCGGATTTGGTGGGCATGACACGGCCCGGCGGCGGGCCGCGTAGCGGCGCTTCTAGTTGGACATTTGGTTACTCAGGGAATCCGCCCGGTGCCTATAAGGGGGGGCCCTGCGGCGCGTCGCGGGCAGTAGACCTATGTGTCAGAGAATAGAGCGGGGCTCTTCGAGTCTCTAAGCTGTCGGACCCAGTGCCGAATTTGTAACGCCTCTATTTCTATGCTGTACATAAACCTGGCATTAACTCACCGTCGTCTCGTCCGCTCGTCTACCAGCTCTGCGCAGATGCAGCCGCGAGCGGAGAAACCTACGCTACCAAAGGCTGGTGACAGTGTAGGCGGAATTCGGAGCAGTGGCGCCTTCGGGACCATGTTGGCGTCGCCGTCTTCGTAACAGTGGTTGGCAGCTGCGGGATCGGCTGTCGTCAGCGACATCGATGCAGTGAGTGCCTGATGTTTTCCCCTCAGTTCACCAGACTACTCTAGCTCAGGTTGTAGTAGTTTAGAGAAGGGCTGTGTGAAGCATTGAAGCGAGCTTTGATCGTTTCAAGCCAAGTCGAAGTGCTTTGAAACCAAAGTTAATGCGGAGGGTGTAAACACGGGAGTGTTTAAAATTGCTTGCGCGTCTTGCTAGTAGGCTTATAGTGGGTACGGCAAGTAGATTCTTAACAGGGGCAAACAGCAAGAGGCTAGTGTGAACGATGGAGAACCTTAAAGTGAAGGAACTCATCCAAATTTGTGAGGAAGTCCGCATTACTTTGGGCCGTGCGAAACGAAAGCAAGCGATCCTTGAGATCATGAAGGATGAGGGAGTGTCGGCCGAGGAAGTCGATGAGGCCTGGGTGGATATCAAAGCACGTCACGAGGAGGCTGAAAGGCTAGAAGCTCGCGAACGTGAAGAAGCTGAAAGGCGAGAACGCCGCGAGGAAGCCGAGAAACAGGAGCGCCTCGAGTTGAAACGAATAGAATTGGCAATACTGCAATGTTCGCAGGCGCCTAGCGTAGCTTCTCCAACAGTTCAGGTCAGCGGTTATAGCATTCGGGACCAACTGCCACCGTTCGTAGTAGACGAGGACATGGCGAAGTATCTCGTCAAGTTTGAACACGTCTGTGAGCGAAACGCTTTGGAGCGGTCTCTTTGGGCGCAGAACCTCTTAGCTCTTCTTCCCGGCGAAGTGTCCGACGCGATAACTTGCTTGTCGAGGGAAGCGTTTGAGAGCTATGACGAGGTTAAGGAAGTGCTCTTGAGACGGTATAAGTTGTCACCCGAGGCTTACAGGCAAAGGTTTCGGTATGCTAAATAGGGGAATGAGTCACACGTTGACTTCGCTTTCGTCTTAAAGCCGATTTAATTTAATGGCTCAAGGGTGAAGGTGTTTATGACAACCGCGATAAAGTGGTGGAATGCGTTGCATTGGAGCAATTCTACCGCTCCATCGAGGAGGATGTCATACTTTGGCTGCAGGACAGACTTGGTAAAGTACAGCTAAACAAGGCAGCAGAGTTAGCTGAGGAGTATTATACTCGCCGAAAGTTGCATAGCAGGGCAGTGCGCGTTGAAAAGGATGAAAGGAAAGAGGGCTTTTCAAGGAAACCTGATCAACGGAAACCCGCTCCGCACCGTAATTTCA
The DNA here is from genome assembly GCA_013436015.1 of Rhipicephalus annulatus. Taxonomy (NCBI): domain Eukaryota; kingdom Metazoa; phylum Arthropoda; class Arachnida; order Ixodida; family Ixodidae; genus Rhipicephalus; species Rhipicephalus annulatus. The sequence goes on from WOVY01007170.1 coordinate 16,742, forward strand.
TGAAGGACCCGTCTCTTACGAATGACACTGTAGGGGAACGGCAAACGGAAGAGGAGAAATCGAGTGAGGTTTCTGCCACACGGGCGTTTGAATCACGGAAGCCGCTAGTCTGCTACAACTGCAAAAAGGAAGGGCACATCACGATAAACTGTCAGCAAAAGTTTGCAACTATCCTAGAATCGGAAAACAAACGGAAGCCGCTAATCTGCTACAACTGCAAAAAGGAAGGACACATCGCGATAAACTGTCAGGAAAAGTTTGCCTTCGCAACAATCCGAGAATCAGAAAAAAACATGCAGTTGTTGGAGCCGTATCTCCAAGAAATTAGGGTGAATGAGAAAACGTGCCGAGCACTTAGAGACTCAGCGGCAACCATGGACGTTGTCCATCCTTCATTGGTGTCTCCGGATGACTTTACAGGAGAATGCGCGTGGATCAGGCAAGTCGCCGAGGAGCAGAGTGTTCGCTCACCAATCGCCACGGTTGTCATTGAAGGCCCGTTCGGTAAGCTTCACACCGAAGCGGCGGTGTCTGCCGCGCTAAACGATCGTTTTCCTTATCTTTTCTCCAACAAGTCAGAGCAACTTCTCAAAGACCAGGGCAAATCGTTCTTCCCCAACTTAGCGTGCATGGCCCTCACGCGATCGCAAGCGCGGAAGCTTGACCTTGTTCAATGCGGTGAACTCTCAAGTGACCTTGTCGGCGGGTCGACGGAACCCCAGAAAGAAAATTTTCCGCGTGAGTCATGTGAGCAGTCACGCGAGCGGCCCGTCGCCGAAGCGACCGGCGCGGTATGCGTAGAGGGAGACGACATGGCGCCATTGAGTCAGAGCGAGAGGGTTGCAACGCTCTCGCCTGTAGCGGAAAGTTGGAGCGAGCTGCCGAGAGTTGATCGAGAGACGCTCATTCGAGAGCAGCGTGAGGACCTCTCGATTGAAGCGCTAGTAGAAAGCCACAAAAACGCGGCACAAGTGCTGTCGAAGGAGCACTACGAGAAATCGGTGAAGAAGCGTGCTTTTGAAGTAGGAAGTCAGGTAATGCTGCTGCAGCCGTCCAAAAGGAACAAGCTTGAGGTTGATTGGGAAGGGCCTGCCATTGTAATATCGAAGCTTCCCGATACGAATTATGAAGTGAAATTAGGAAGGCGGCCGAACAAAAATTACCACAGTAACTTGATGAAACCATACGTTCAACGTCAAGCGGTCGTAAATCTCCTGTTGAATGCTTCAGAGGAAGAGGGAGAAGAAATTTTGAGTTCTAGTGATATAATCGAAAGGGGATCGGAGGTAACCTTGGAGCAGTCGAACCTAGAGCGTAGGTTAAGTGAAGTCCAGAAGGAGGACTTGAGAAGGATTGTTTCCGAGTTTGGAGGCGTATTTTCGGACCGCCCCGGAAACACGAGAATGATCGAACACGATATCGAGCTAAGCGGTGAGGGGCCAATCCGTAGCAAGCCGTATCGTTATTCCGCTTTGCAACGTCGCAAGTGTAAGCCGCTCTTGGTACCGCATTGGTATCGTCGCCTAAAAGTGGCCGGTAACTGAGGTGGAGCATAATACTCCAACGGCACAACTTTGACGTTCGGTAGAAAAAGGGAAAAGCTTAACGCTAATGCAGGTGCATTGAGCAGTGCGTTCTAGCTAGTATCTTCTCAACCTTTCGGTTTCTGGCTGGAAATACGGGGCAAAATTTTCTACCTCATCACACGACCTGAGCTGAGCGTTCTCGTTCAGAGTGATCTCAAGGGGCCAACTTTATGTGGTATTCTAATTCGTTGCGTTGTTGTAAATGTGAAAATTCGAGTTCTTATTTTAAGAGTCGTGTCCCACATGTGCCTCTTGATGTAGAGGGAACGAAATTTCGAAAGACACGTAGATAGGTATATGTTGTACTATACTTTGTCTGGTGTTCTGTCGGGTGACCGAGGGCACTTGCTTGTGTCGTGTGTTGTCTGTAGTCGATCCGTTCTTGACAAGTTGCAGAACCATCGAAAAGTGCTGAAATCGAAGATGGTCAGAAGAGACGAGCGAAGCTGGCCGGCAAGTTGTGGCGACAAGCCAGTGGAGCTGGGATCCGTCGTCAAGAATAGGAGGTGTTCCCGGAACAGTCTGGAGCTGTATTCTCCCCATGGCCCTGGAGGCGAACCTGAAGGGACCTGGCGAACGAGCGCGCCTGACATACGAGCCCCGCGGAAGCAGCTCGTCTTTTCGGCGCATTGTCTGGCGGCGGGGGTTCTGTTATGCCTGCGAGTCGACAGCGAACGTCCGTGCCTCTGGAAAAGGCAATCTGTGTCAAGGCCAGCCCGCAGTCCGCCTGACGCGAACAACTCAACGGCGTAAACACGCGCGGCGCCTTTCTGGCGCCCACGTGCAGTGAGTCAGCGCACGTGCAAGCGAGCCCGTCGAGTAAACAACCGGCGTCTTCCTGTCTGGGGGTCTGACGCAATGCGCGGCGACGTCACTCGTCCTTGGGTGCAGCCACCTGCAGCGCAGCCTCTCCAGATTCGTCGAGAAAGAATGACGCGGCCCAGCGGCGACCCCATTGGAGGAGTCTGCCCTGACGACCAGCGGCGCTTCTGGTTGGACGTTTGGGTTGGATCCGGTGCATATAAAAGTAGCCCTGCGGCGTGTCGCGATCGGCGGTCCTAGGTGAAAGCAGACATGTGTGTCAGAGCGGACCCATTTTGAGAGCAGACCTATGTGTTAGAGAGGAGAGTTCGGCTCTTCGAGTCTCTGTCGGCCCCAGCGCCGAATTTGTAACGCCTCTGTATATATGCTGCACATAAACCTTGTTTAACTCGCCGTCGGCTCGTCCACTCGTCTATCAGCTCTGCGAAGAAGCAGTCGCGAGCTGAGAAACCTACGCTACCAAACGGTTGGTGACCTTCCCTGCGGAGTTCGAAGCAGTGGCGCCTTCGGGACCGTGTTGGCGTCGCCGTCTTTCGCAACAGTGGTTGCAGCGGTGAGATTTCGAGGCGCCCTTCGTAACGTCATCGGAGGCGCGCTTCGCAACACCCTGGACAACAGGTGCATTCGTGGCACTTGCTCCTCCTTGCGCAGGATGCCTCCACCGTGGAGTAGGTTGGTAGCACGGGTGCAGTGCAACTTGTGTATTTAGCTCTGAATGGATATCTTCGCGGTCTTTGAGTCACAGGCGGAAGACATGCGAAGTCCTAGTCAGGTTTCGACCTACAGGCTGTTTCACACTTAGGGGAAGTCACTGAGCGCGTGGTATTGTGTTGCTGCCAGCGCTGCAACACTGCACCGTCACATTTGAGCAGATTATTCAGGAGGGTAGTTTTGAACCGCATCGTCTGCTACGGCATGTCTTGCTCGCGGCGTTGCTGGCGAGTGCACGGATATATCATTGTTATTTCAGGCACTGAGCCGATAACCTGCACTAAACATTGTGCGGCGTCTTTATGAGTTTGAGTGCCTTATCTGAGCGTGTTTCAACGTCTTTTCTGTGCACCGCTTCATCAAGAAGCCATGGAATGGCTGCCAGAGCCCCCAGACCTGAATTAATCGAAAATGTATGGGACTACATAAAAACGTCAGTGGCACGCCATCTTATACCCGGGCTGTGCGAGAATTGTTTGGGGTCCACCCTCATGAGCGAGTGGGACGTCCTGCGAGCAAATACATCGAGTACGCCTCACTGCTGTCAAAAATTAGCGCCATCATCACTGCCTCTTGTAGCATGACAAGGTATTTAGAATCCATAACGGGGGCGTCAAGAGCTGATTAGCGAGACTTGTGGTAATGATTGATTGATATGTGGGGTTTAATGTCCCAAAACCACCATATGATTGTGAGAGCTGCCATAGTGGAGGGCTCTGGAAATTTCGACCAGCTGGGGTTCTTTAACGTGCACCTAAATCTGAGCTCACAGGCCTACATCTATTCCGCCTCCATCGGAAATGCAGCCGCTGCCGCTGGTATTCGATCCCGCAATCTGCGGGTTAGCAGCCGAGTACCTAAGCCACTAGACCACTGCGGCGCGGCGACTTGTGGTAATAAAATGTCGCCGAAAAGAGACACGTTCAAGCTTTGTTGCCACCTGACACATTCCTGAATTTGTTCCAATTCGTTTTATCGTTTTTAGCCAAGGCAACAGGATAACTGTTACTGTTGAGTTCTTGTTTTTATTTTAAGTCAAATAAAGACAATGCACATTGCTTGCTAAATGTCGTGTCTTCCTCTTCCCAGCGTGTACTGCAGTGTACACACAGCGAAGAAATATTCCTGAACGCACACAGCATTACGGCTGTTTCATAAGACCGAACAAGGTACGCTGTCGAATACTGTTGCTAGTGTCACATTATCACGAATAAAGGCTGAGAGGTTGACGTTTCACAACGTTTATTGCAGCCAAGTGTTCAAAGTTTGGCTACTTGATACGGGAGCACCAGAAAAAAGGACGTAGCCATACGCGAAACGAAGAAATAAAGCGCGCTTCAGTTCGTCCTTCTTTGTTTCTTCTTTATCTATCTATCTATTATCCGCCTACGACTTTTAGCTCTCCTGGCCGTTAAGATAATGTTATCAGATACCAAACTTGGTATTGCTTAACATGTCTGTATTAAGAACTCATTTGACTAATCAGAACAAAAAAATCGTGACATGTATGTCATGAATGTTATGATTTACATTTCATTGTCCTGAAACTCTTGTGGTGGTTTCGTTCATATCGCATGTTGCGAAAACTGGTTTGGTATGCATAATTGCGTGGCGGACACAAGCTACGGACTCTAACAAGGAAAGCATGACATGCGTTGTATGTAAAAGCATGACTATATGCGACGCTCATGATGCGATCCCGTTTGTTTCGCTAGCGTCACATATAGCAAATTTGATATTACAGTACGTGAAACGAAGACAAACGCATGGGACTGGTGCAAACATGATATATATGAGATGCGCGTCATGTAACAACATGACTACATGACACGCTTATGATGCCCTGGTGGCCGTTTCGCCAGCTTAACTTATACCAAACTTCGTATTACGGGACGCAAATGAATGACGAACGTATGATACTGGTGCAGGCATGTTAAACATGAAATGCGTGTCTTGTAACATGACTACATGGTACGCTTATGATGCGCTTGCAGCTTTTTTACCAGCTACACATGTACCAAACTCAGTACTACGTGATAGGAGTGCACGAGATAGGTAAATGACACATCCAAACATGGTAATCACGACATTCATGTAATGTAACAACATGACTACAAGCCACACTCATGATTCGGTCGTGGCCGTTTCGCTAGCTTCGCATATGCCAAATTTGCTATTACGGGACGCCAATGCATGACGAAGGTATGTGACTGGTGCAAGCATTATAATCATGAAATGCTTGTCATGTGAGAACATGTTTACGGTACTCTGTCAAGGCGTTATTACATTTCGACGTGACGCAGTGCGCGTGCGCGCCGGCATTCATTTCGTCGCCTCACGCTGGCGTTGCAACACCAGTCGCCGGTCTTGCCATATACTCACAGGCGCGCGCCACACTGCGTTGCTTTGAGGTATGCGCTGTTTCAGCACGTCCAGCGTCCCTCCGTCCCGAAAAGAGGGAGACGCAGTGTTTTCTGGGTAACGCATCGGTACGAAATGGAGCATGGCGCATTTTGCGTCGGTTGCCGTCGGGCCGTGGCGATGAACGCTGATTGCGCATGGCGTCAGACTATAGAGTGCTCGCGTTTTTCAATACGTAGCGTCGCTGTGCCCAACGTGCGCATGCGTCAACACTACCTCGGAGTATATTTGGCCCTTCATGATGCGCTCGCGGTCGTTTTGCTAGCTCCACATACACCAAATTCGGTGTTGCGTAATGTCAATGGATGACGAAGGTATACGACTGGATGCGAACATGATAAGCATGACACGCGTGTCATGTAAGAACACGACAGCATATCACGCTCATAGCATTCTGGCAGCTGTTTCACTAGCTCCACATATACTAAATTTCGGATCAGGTGACGTCAATAAATGACGACGGTAAATGAAACGTACAAATATTATAATCATGAAACGAAAGTCAAGTACGGCATAACATATTCTCCACATCTTAACGTTGTGCTGAGTTTAAAGTGACTTATCACACTTCCTCAGTAGTACTTCACATATCATTGATTCCCACTGTACGTGGGATCTGCCATTTTTTTTAATGATTAGTACAGAGTACCAGCCCAACTTCCTGCGTTAACAATGGTATCCGTGCGCTGGCCGGCAACGCGGAAGACGCGCTGCCGTGGCAGGTTACACTGTCCAACTCCAATCCCCTTGAAGCGTCTGTGCACGCGCGAACTGCTGCAGGCACGCCATTGCAGCGCTAGTCGCGCCGCAATGCCAGGCACTCCGAGATTGCCCTTGCGTATGAAACAACCTGTACATGGGGCTGGTGCGCTTTTCAAAGACGATAGTCTTTGTCGGGAACCTTCAACGTAAAAAATTTAGGTTTGTCTGTCTGTACGTACATTTGTCTGTCCACCCTAACAATACCACTAACGGTATCAAACGGCCAACACCATTCACAGCGCCCACCAATATTGCTCAAGGTTTAGCGTTCATAATTGTGCAATTATCATTTAAAAAGCAATTACTTTGCATATCTGAGGCGCCATAACAACACTTCAAGCTTTTGTATGTCTGACTTTATACTAGAAGAGGCAACACAAGTAACGGAAGGTAGCGTTTATCGCGCTGCACTGACAGTGCAACGCGATGCTCAAAAAGGTGTTTCCAACGCTCTTCTACAACGTCACGGTGGTGGCACCTGCCCGTCGCTTTGCGTTTATGCCTTATCACCTCCGAGACTAGCACGCATCTTACTCCGCGAGCTGCACACCTTCGTTTCCGATGATAACTGCCAGATGGCGCTTGTGTCTAACTTGCCTTGATGCGCTCGTTTGCCTCCGCTACGCGCTCGAGGCTCTTTAACGCAGCGCCTCCAGAATACCATTCACCAATTTTCTTGTGCAGAACATCAAATAAACGTTTTGTTCACTTTTTCCAGACGCAAGACTATCTTCTTTCGACTACATTTGCGGTGTAACATGCATATTCGGAACAATTTTTTTTCGGGGCTTCGTCAATGGCGTGTTGGTGGTTAGTTAGAAAAAACGTCGTTCAGAAAAGGCGGAGGCTCCGTGGTATGACGGGATTTTCGAAGAGTGGTAGAGGGATTCACTTGGGAGTATGGTGACGAACAGCACACGCGCAGGACAGCAGATTTATTGAGTGCTTGCGTGGCGGTCTTAGCGTACGCGGGTGCTGTCAATCGTGGCTGGCGTGGTGCGTTGTACGCAGTTGTCCTTGTTCTAATGATAGGCAGAGCGGTGGTGCCTGAGAAGTTACCAAGGGGGTAAACTGGCTCGGCTATAATCGTCCAACGCTGTAACTGGCATCGACCCCGTATTGGGTAGATTTGACAGTTCCTTTAAGACATTGAATCATACCATTCTTTCTCTTCCGCGCAACAGTACCACGTTAAAATGAGCAGAGATTTTAATATAGACATCATGTCTAGTTCAAGCAATGCCACAGATTTTTGCGCATATTAGGAAGCTTTGGATTCCGCATGGTCGTTAAACATCCAAATCGTATTACGGTGAATTCCGATTTATTCATTGCTAACATTATTAGTTGTGTTATACACTCAAGGTAACGTGTAGTCATAGAGGCGAACCATTGTTATTTATTTAAATTTTGGTAAAAATCTTTCTTGGTCTAAACGTTTGCATGCACCAATGGTGCCGTGTATCATACTCTATGCTCTGGAAACTTTTAATGGCGAATTATTGGCTACACTCTGGGATGACGTGCTCAATGAAACTGAGGGTGGGAAAACCCATGCGAGATTTCTCGGACAGTTCGGTACTATTTATACTAGGCACTTCTTACTTGAAAATAAACGAATAAGCAAGCAAACTTACAAAGCCTTGGATGAAACGATAGCTGCACGCTTACATAAAACGTAAAAATAAACTATCATTTCTTTATTGCCTACAAAAGCATGCATTTATTCGAAGAGTTAAGGAGTTATGAAAATAAATAAAAATGATATACAAAAGGATACAAGGTTTATTACGCAAAGCATTTCCTAGCTTTCAATTCGACATCCAGAAAACTGTGGCCGAAAATACGGTCTCTCGACATAAACTTTGTCGAGGTTAAGCGATTTCATACAATCATACCAAATGGCCGTCTTTAGACAGCCGAACAGTTGACTGAAGCTTTCAGCCTGCACTTTGCTAAACAGAGCTCCCCAGCATCTTACTCTCACGACACGCATAGTACCAGACGCTCGTCATTCATTTTCTGTAGTTATTTTTGAAAAATGAAGTTAGGAGGATGTTCTCCGATCTTTCAAACAGTTCATCGTGTGATAAAATAATATACGTATTCGTTCTGATCAAGCATGCAGTGCAGGTAGTGTCTGCACAGCTAACACACTTTTTTACCTTCTGTTTGCAAACCGCGACATTTTCATCTGCAATACAAGCAGCAGATGTTACTGCGCCTTACAGAAAAGGCGATCGAAATTTTTATTTAAGGAATACTGCGGACAATTTTTCACCATCCTAGCAGGAGAGGGTTACATAAAGTTTCTAACACAGAGGTCAAAACTAGAAGAAGTCGGAGCGTTCACGCAGTCGGAAGGCAGTGAATTCCAGTCTTCAATGGTTCTTACAAAAAGGAGTGCTTGAATGTGTTATTTTTAGGAGCATATGGTCTTACAGTTTTTGAATGATTTAACCTTGCTGAGCGCTGAGGAGGTGGCAGAATGTAAAATTCTTTATTTAAACCGGATTCGTTGTTGTATAGTTTATAAATGAAGACTAACCTTGCGATTCTTCGCCTACATTCTAGTGGTTCCAGCTCACATTTATTTAACATTTCAGAAACGGTGGAGAGGCGCCTAAAGTCTGAAAAATGAACCGTGCGCTTAGCCGCTGAATCCTTTCCTACTTTATCTATGTCTTTCTTTAAATATGGGTCCCACGCAAGGGATGCATATTCTAGCACTGGTCGAACTAGGGTTTTAAAAGCTGCAAGTTTAACTTTCCATTCACATGACCCCAGCTTCCTTCTTAAGAAGCATAGCTTCTTGTGGGCCTTGGCGCAAACGTTGTCGATGTGAGCGTCCCAGCTAAGTTTTGTATTAATGGTCAATCCAAAATTTTCTACGGTATTAACAAACTCAATACTTTTGTTACCGGACATGGTATTTATATTTAAGAGGAGTTTGCTTGTGTGTTACTGTAAGAGCGCAAGTTTTTGAGTAGTTAATAACCATCTGCCAACTCTCACACCAGTGAGCAATTTTCCACAAATTGTCGTTAAGCAGTGATTGATGCAAGGGGCTACTGACAGTTGTATAATAACACAGTCGTCTGCAAACATTTTCACAGTCACTCCCGCGTCAATATCGTCGCAAATATCATCACATAGATCAAGAACAAGAGTGGTCCTAAGACCGACCCCTGGGGCACTCCTGACAATACATCAAGGTTTTGTGATTGGCAGCCGCTAATTTCTACAAACTGCGTTCTGTTTTTCAGATACGCAGAAATCCAATCCACAAGGCGGGGAGCAATCCCTACAAGCTGCATTTTTCGTATAACTTTGGCAATTAGCAGCATCTTTCCCGTATTATCTAAATGGTTGAAAAAACTTGGTCAATGTATATATATATATATATATATATATATATATATATATATATATATATATATATATATATATATATATATATATTAGCAAAATAAATTCTAGCTATGTATTTTTCTTGATTTCACAAAAAATTTAGAGTATATGCTGCACAGCATTTTATACATTAAGATAGACTTTTGCGGCGTAAGGGATCATGCTTTGGAGTTAATGAAGTCGTATCTATCACATTAAAAATATTATGTTTAAATTTGAAGTTTTTAATAAAAACACGTGACATCAAAACCTATGTACCTCATGTTGTCATACTGAGGTCTTTCTTTTCAACAGTTACATCAACGCCATTACGCATATTGACTGCAATTCTAGATTTATTACATGGGAAGATAGTACCATGGTACTTTTGTCAGCTGACACTCCTCAGAGGTTAGCTTTTCGGGAAGACAATATTTTGAGAAATGAAAGAATTAAAATGCATTGCCAGTAATGTAAATACGACTAAAGCTATTATTTCAAACTGCAAGAATCAGAAATGAGACACTCCATTAAACTTACGGTATATTTCATGGTCTGTAAAACTTGTAAAATCTATAAAATCACTGAGTCTATTTTACACAAAGTAGGCGATGAAATGCCAATGTCAATTATGTTCAAAGAATAATGACAAGAATAAAGTTTCATTACTCAAGAGTGATCTAACAGGTTTCACAACTTTGAATTGAAACAGGTAATTAGAGGGGCCCTTAAAAGTTATGCGTGCAGCTCTCGGCATGGTCTTTAATTTTGATCGGTGGCATTAGCATAACATTTATAATGGCACATGCTTGCTCAAGTGAGAATGAAAAATGAAAATGAAAAATAAGCAATAGGTAAGATTGCGCAATTAGTTTGAATTTCCAAGATCTTTTAATATTATTTGCTATTCAAGTCATTGCATGTCAGAAATTGTGCTAGTCGTACTGTTCGAACTTACCAAAGACAAGGAAATCCAGTTAGCGTCTGCTTCAAAGTGAACCTCGAAATTTTCATTACATTTCACCTAATCAAACTCGTATTGCGTGAAAGCTGAATTTCAGGCTCTCCTACGGTTGCAACTCTACTGACTCGGAAAAAGGCTGATTCTAACAAGGAGATGGTATGTGTCGCAGAGCCAGGGGCTTGATTATTTTGGATTCAAACTCGAAAATTGGGCAACTCCTTGGCTGCATCAAATCATGTACATAAACACAATCGCTTTCTGCATTGCCTCATTCAGTTATGAAACGCTACCCCACCAGCACTTCATCAATGTTTCAGAAGAAATACTCAAATCTCTTAAGAATAAACTTCGGAAACCTCTCCAACTTTTTCTTACTATTTAGCACAAAGAATATTGAGAAACATTTTAGAATTATTCGAGAAATCTTTACAAAAATATTCTATTCGCATTCGCACTTCAATATACGAATTCGCTTGGCAGCAAAATTTAACAATTGGTTTCAAGAGAAGTGCGGAAACCAGAAATAGCTATCCAACTGAGCGCACACTCGTGGCACAGAGAATTCTTCCTCTTGTTTTTCTAGCACGTTGATGATGTGAAAGCAGGCAAAAGCACATAAAGCATACCCAATGCGGGGCACGCTTACGCCAAAGAGGGAAACTCTTACTCTTGTTCTTCGAGTGTCTTCATGATAATAAAAATTTCCAGCAGTTTATTGGTCTGGGTCATCCGCGGTCATCACGTCAATTGTTTTAGAAATGTTTTTGAAGTGTAGCAGGATGCAGATATACAGAAATGAGACATGCTAAAATTGGGAATTTCGTATGACAGTTTCAATGAAGTATACCCAGCACTCTCCATTAAGCAAATAAAAGCACCCCATAACACTTTTTGAGCACGGTCAGAAAAAGCTGCCGAGGGTAGTCGGGGCCCCTCAGAGCAGTGTAATACAGGCAATATAGTGTAGTACGGAGCCGGGAATTCATAATTTATTATCAGTCAGCAGATAATTCACTGTTTTTTTTAAATGAGGTCTCACATTCAACTGGCCATGCTTCAGGTGCAATGTATACAACCGCAATAGGAAGCTGCAACATGTTTGTGCACTTGTTTGGGATTATACTGAGATGAAGCCACTTGTTTGAAGAAAAAAGAATGAAAGGGCTCAGGATTATGACGTGAAAAAATGAATAGGCATAGTTTCTTGCCCTCTTGTATTTTTCTTCAGCGTACCTTTGAGCGCGCTCACTCGAACGAAAGGCGACAAAAAGCCCGCGAAGCGTGTGATGAATTTCCGTACCTCCATTAGTACTTCGCCGATTGTAAAACTCTTTGCGTAAGTCGGCTTGGGAAGAAATAAGCTTCTCTATTCAAGACATTTGATGATTACTAGGAAAGGCTTCTCAGGGCTTCTTCTTTGCAAGGCAACGTGAGTATGTGCCTGTAATATGAAGGTAGGCATTCTTCTACCTTATACTGTTTGCTTATGGCACAGCGTAGCCACCTCAATTTGAGCTTGCAGTTTGGACATCTCATTGGCCTGTTCCGAAACTTAACCCGCTGTATGGACCACACTTTTAAAGTGGTCAAAAACGAAGAAAATTGAAATATTATGTGAGCGAATAGAGTACATGCATACAATGTAAATGCAACAGCAGTGTAAATGGAATATTTGGGCCGTATGGTGAATGTAGTAGAACTGGTAGTAACGTGTACTAATTCATCAACAGTAAATATATGCAAAAAAGCAGCAGCAGCCTACCTTGTTAATTATGAAGGCCAACGCTGTAATTAGGCGATTTCCCTCTGGCACTGGAAAGCTGCAAGGCGAAAAATTAGATAGTTTAGTCAGCCATAAAATACCTTGATTCCACACAAGCATGCAACAATAGCTGACACGAACGAGCACTTACAGAGCATAGGTTGCATTGAAAAGAAGCCCCAAGCGCAGCCCTTAATGAGTCCTTCGCAGCAACAGCAACACGAGCCAATAACACCTGCTTCTCAAATTGTGATCCTGCAACATGCACTGAAAAAAGACACCGTGCCAATAGCCAGCATGGTTCACATTAAATGCTGTTGCAAAAGCACAAGAAATTAGGAACTCAGGGCACAAAACCATATGACCGCCACTACGCGGCCGTGAGAAAAGCACGCAAGGAACTTGTTCCTTTCAAGGTCTTTTCTTTGTTTTGCCATGCATAGATGAGTCATGTCAATAATCCTTAAACCAGGGTGCAAATGGCAACTCTTGGTAACTTTGTTAGAGGATTCTAGCAATCTCGAATCGAGATTAGAAGCTGGATTTTTCGGCGCTCTCAAGAGTGCAGCAGCTTTCATGCTGTCAGCAGTCTAAAAAATGAGTGCTAAGAGCACACTATGTGGAGAATTTGTCAAGAGATAGTTATCAATTGGCACAAGCCACCACTCGCAACTGCGCCCTTATGTCCTATATATTTATAGTGCAATATGTATTTTAAATAAATAAAATATTAGCACCTCAATGCGTGCTGGCCACATCTTTCAGGACTGTAAAATTCTAGCACCCATTCATTTCACATACATGAACGACCCTAGGTAAACCTTTCAAAAATTAGGTGACTTGAACAATATTAGGGAAACAATCTAATTGTGCGAAGATAGACTCAGACACTCTAGAATAAGAGCACTGTAAGCAATATTTACCAGCTCCACCAGTCCCACCAAGTAGAACGCATTGCCAAGCAGAGGTTCCCTTTTGGCGGTTGCTGCATACTTGTTTGTCTTCAGTATCACTTTCTGAGACTCTTCTTCAAAACACCTTCTCTGTGACTGCGAAGCATCATTTTTTGGTACTTCTTCATAGACTTAAGGCCTGATGCCTGAATAAAGTAGCAAGGAGATAGTTGGTGAGTGAAACATCCCCCTGTATTGTTTCTTTCGCTGGTGCGTATATTAGTCTGCATCTCTTCACAAGTCAGATGGCTGATGGCACTACTTACTAACACAACACTTCTCCGGCCGATCTAAACACTTTTGCGTTTTTCTTGTCTCTGTCCACTTACATTGAGCAGCTCCCTGCATACGTTTGCTAAAAAATCTGGAATAAATTCACACCCACTCAAGAAATATATTTTGTTTGTCTTTCAGCCTTACTGGAACTTACACTCACGAATCAGACTCACTGAGACTTGCGGCTTATTGCGATTTTGTCGAGTCTGGTGAGTCGGCTCGCGAGTTTGTAGTATGATTATCTAATTCACCTATGGTCTCTGTGCTCCTTTACAGGAATATATTGTATAACCGGTGCTCCAGTTGGCACCTTGCGAACTCTTGTGGCAGTTTTGCGGCCTTCCCTCCGCATGGCATTGTGCCTTGTGTTCTAAATTTTCACTGCTCATACACACCTCAACGCTCAAGCATTTCTACACCTACTCAATATTTATTCCTGAGAGGCAAGAAGTACAAAGAAAGGGGAGGGTCGAGGTGCCTTAACATGCCCTCTTGTGACTTTTCTCCCGGGAAGTTTTATTGAAAATATCTGATGAGCCATCTTTTTTATTAGAGATGGCCTTACTGTGTTGCAGCCAGTATTTAAAGGTCCGATATTAAAAGGTTGTAACTGGAGCACCAATTATGCAACATATGGCGGGTGTGATGGTTAACGGGACGTTTGTCACTATGTTTGTCGATAGCGGACGAAAAAGGATTAACATCAACAATTGATGCGAACAACAGAAGCTTTATATTGCGCACTAGAGAGGAAATGGCAGGTGAAAATAAAACTATATATATACAACCCTACACGCCAAGCACCACGCCACCTGCACGAGAGTCAGACCTCTGTTATCGGAGAGCTCGCGGCTATGCTTACTGAGTGTTCAGCGCGTATAGTCCTCGGTTCGAAAGCAGAAACCGCTGCCTCACAGTTTGGGTTCCCGTCGTCCCGTCATGATGCGGTCGTCGACAGTGCGCGAGGGCAAAGGTGGCACGGCTGAAACGGCTGGAACGGCTGACGGCACACGGATGCGCTACCGTGTGCAGCGCCGTTTAGTCGGACGTCGCGGCCAGCCCAGCAGTCAGGGTCGCAACTCCTGAGGTCCAGGGTCAGGCCCCGGCTCACGAGGACCACGCCCGGTAGGCCTCGCCCACGAACCTGCTCCCGGCCACTGCACCCAGGCAGGAGTCGTTCAGCAGGCCCCGTCCTTGCACCTTGTACAGGCCGGCGGACTCGACCCCGAACGAACACGCTGGAGCTCGACCTGGCCGACACGTACGGGTCCCACGTCCGGCTCAGGAACGCTCCCAGGAACTCGTCCTCTCGAGCGGCGCACTGCTTCGTCTGCCTTCGTGGCCTCAACCCTCGAGCTCTCTTTTCCGCACGTTCCTTCTTCTTGGCCAGGGCACCGCCAGGTACCCTCGGGTGCACACTGCACCTCATGAGCTCGCGGCCCACGTCCGAGTCTGGCGCGTCGCTCGGTACGGCTCGGCACCGCTCGGCGATCCTTGATTCAGCCAGAACTCCCCTGGCACCTGGATCCTCGGCCACCCTGAACCTCGCCCGGCTCCGTGGTCCTCCGTGCGTCACTCCCGCGCCTCACCCGGCAGAACGTCTCGCTCGTCCCTTGCCGATGTGCGACGCTCTGGTGACACCGGCGCTTGATGGCATGGGTGCGACTACTGAGCAGTCAACCCGCATCGGAGACGCGATGCTCCATGCGGGGAATGGCCAGCCCGTCCAGCGAAGAGCGTGCGCCGAGACGCGATGCTCGACGCAACCGTGACCATTAGCCAGGCCACGTTCATCGCTGTGTTGAACGGCTGACCGCGGAGACGCCTCGCCGAGATCCGCGATGCCCTTCGGCAAGGAAGAGAACAGCAGGCCAGGCCGCGCCCCGAGATGCAGTACTCGTGCCGGTAATGCCGCCCCAGCTGGTAGTTGGACGACAGTAGCGTGAACAGCCGCGTTCCCTGGTCGGACCCTGGATCGCCTGCGTCCGACGCTTCGGCCCGCTGTCTCCCGTCTGCCGCTGCTCCGGCTCGTCCCCAGCCACACAGCCTACTCCCACGTAATGGTCGCACGTGGCCTAATCGTGGCACGCCACCTCTATGCGCCACCACTGGTCATCAGCTGATTGGCGCACAGTTGCCTCGTAATCGCACGTGCCTTCTTCTCTTCTTTTTCATTTCTTGTTGTCGCCTTCGTGCCACCTGCCGTTCGTCTTCTTCAGTTTCGGTTTGACGTTCCTCAGCGTCTTTAAGTCATTTCCTTACAGCGGGTAAAGAGCATTGAAAGCATGTGTGGAAAAGATCATACTTTAACGCACTGGCAAGTCGGCTCACCAGACTTGGTCAAACTTGCATCAAGTCGCTAGTCCAATTGAACGAGTAAAACCATGAATGACGGCAAAATATAATTTATGAGAAAGCGTTAATGATTGCCACAATTTGTTCTGACCTATTCAGGGTGCTGCAAAGGTTTGAATACAAGAAAACAGTGACAGGACAAATGTATTAGTGGTTCAGTTAGTGAGGAAAAGTGTTATGATGTAAAAGAGTGCTATGGTTAGCCAGAGAAGTGTTGCATTATTAAGTAGTGCCATCGATCATGATGTTTGTGATGCGTTGTAGCGAGAACCGACTGACCTGAAAAATTAGAAACAGCACAGTGTGATGTTTTGCATACCAAGCAGCCCCTAATGGCACTTTATTAGGCCATCAGTCAGCGTATGACGAAGAATCGATATATGATGCTCAGGCAGTGACACTGAGAAGAAACAAGTCTTCCCTGATTGTCGCCGGGGAGGCCATGGTCGACATTGTAGTCTACATAGAGGAAATAGCCAGGCTGGTGAACATGAAAGTATTCCTTCAAGTGTTGAATATTCTGGAGTGCCTGAGTTATAAGCTTGTCATGACCATTGCTTGATTGTTTCACCATTACTTTTAAATCAATCTGTATTGTTCAGTGATTTACTAGCCGTGTGTGAGATTTAAATACTTCGTTTGTTTAAAATAATTGTTGGCGAAGAAAATTATATGGACACTTTCGACAGTTGTGCCTTTCAACATAAGGGCGCAGTTACGAGTGCTGGCACTTGCTATTTGTATAACTATCACTAGACGGCTTGTTTACGTGGTGTGCTCTCACCACTTACTATGCACCAAGACTACTGACAGCACGAACACTTTTTCACTATCAGAAGCACCTATTGACCTCAACCAGTGTTTCGTTTTAGGTGATTTTGAATCCAAAGAGTGCGCTGCTAATCTTACTTTGTATAGGATTTCTACTTTATGGTATTTATTTATTTATTCATTTAAATTATTTTCCTCAATGGGACATTACACGAGGGACATTACATGAGGAGTGGGCATAAAAGAGATGGGTAAAGGCAGAGTTGGATGTGCAACAAAACAAAAAACAAAAATTTTAGGACATAGCTGAAGCGGCAGAAACAAAGGGTAACAGGTACATTTTTTGTGGACTCTAGATAAAAACGTTTTACAGTGACAAAAGATATCACTTATAAGCTGCGGAACATTGCCAAGTACATAAAGTATACATGCACACCATACTAGGGAGATAACACAAGAAAAAAAAACGTTAGGCACGTTAGAAAGTTCCCGGAAAATTATTATGGTTCAGTGATGGTTGACAGGAACTTTTTAAAGTCTTCTCAGTTGCAGTTTTATTGAGCATTTTCTTCGCAGTGTTGCGGAAAGAAAACCCAAGGATGCGAGCAAAAAGCTACTATGTTAGAAGCTTGGCGAGGTTCCTACCCTTTTTCACTTACATATCTTTCAGTTTAAAACCGTTAGTTAAGAGTGTTTTTTTTATTTCGAACTGGGAGAAGTTAACCATTACTGGGTGTGGTTTTTCCAATTCACGTTTTCCGATTCCTTGCGCTCTTTCCATATCGTTCGGACAAGGTTAATTTCACTGTGCTTCTTGCAAATGTCAGCAAAAAACCCTTCACTGTCTGGCCAAGTTTCTTCTTCTTTTTTGGAGATTCCATAAAAAAGAAGATTGCACAACCGCGACCTATCTTCGGCATCGTTCGCCTGCCTTCCAAGCTATGAGAGCTGGATTGTTGCGTCAGGCTGATGATTTTCCTAAAGATCCTACGCTGGAAAGAAGTTTCGGGATAGGTACGCTCAATTCTTCAGATTTTGTCATACGAGCTGTGAGATCTATTATTGTGTCTTCGGTTGCTGTTTGTCGATCACTTATCGTTTTCAGTTTGGAAAGAATTTGAGTCTGACCTTTGTCTAGTTTTGTTAAATGTGCCTGGATAATTTGATCGGTTTGACTGCGCTACGCGTGGAAGGGCCTGGATTAAGCTCTACGTCACCTGAGAACAGAAGCAATTTTATGACAATGTTCGCACATGTAAAGATATTGATAACAAAACA
This sequence comes from Rhipicephalus annulatus, assembly GCA_013436015.1. NCBI lineage: Eukaryota > Metazoa > Arthropoda > Arachnida > Ixodida > Ixodidae > Rhipicephalus > Rhipicephalus annulatus. Next base: position 34,793 of record WOVY01007170.1, read on the forward strand.
CAAGAAATACTGTGGGCATGGAAGTTGTACCAAGAAACGATTGCTAGTTTGTTTTTTTTTTTCATAAAGAGAGCCGAGTGAACGTAACTGCACAATAAATGCGAAGGGCTTGAAGGGATACCGCATGTCGGTACAGCTGTCAAGCCCACGTAGTATCGGCTGTGGAGCGCTGTCTTTAATGCGACGGTCGGGCAGCTATGTCACTGAGGGTTGTGATGTTGAAAATTCCAGGAGTACGGTGACAGGGTCGATGTAGGGTCCATCTTTCGGGGCTGGCTGAAACGGTGCTGTAGCGTCATGCAGGAGAACGGGGCGTTGTCCGGATTGGCTGCTGCCGAAAGCGTCGAAAGGTTCGACACGGCACGCAGCAGCGAGCACCTGCACAATAAAAGCGACAGGGCGTGAAGGGATACTGCATGTCGGCCAACTGTCAAGCCCACGGCAGAATTGCTCCTTTATAATTATTGCTTCGTGCTTGTGAGATAACTCTTAGCTCAGAATTTATCAGAGGCGAAGCTCCTTATAGCAGCACGAGTTCGTTCCTCGTAGTCGTAGTAGTAGTGTGTAACCAGTCTTACAATTTGACCCCTAAGGTGGTGCCGGTGGGAGATTTCTTATGTGCCTTGTTGAAAAATAAAAGATTCGAACCGTGTGCGTTAAATAAAAGCTGAATTCTCCTGTCTCTCAAGTCACCCGTAGCTGCTAATGGCATGTACATTGAGCACTATCTGACAACAAAAGGTTGCTACGTTATACTCACTGGGGCGTAACCTCCTTGGTTTTAGAAAGGTTTAGCGCGCGTTGGGCCGCAGTGCCATGAATACAGTGAACTAGTATGTACCATGAACTCGAGGTTATTAAAGGTGGGAAGTAGACACGAAGCGCAAGGCTAAGAAAGTTCGCGTGTGCCTCCTCTCGTTCAGTCCCTAATATGAATGTTCGCTATATTAGGAATATATGATGAAAAGATGCGAGATGGTGGTACTTGGAGTGTTGAATAGGTGGACGAACGGAAACACAGACAGATGCATGGACGGACGCATGGATGGCTGCATAGACGGATGGACGCATGGACGGACGCAGGAGCGGACGCATGGACGAAAGCAGGGATGGACGCACAGATGAACGCGCGGACGCACGAAGAGGCGCACTGACGGACGGGCGAATGGACGCATGGGCAGCCACACAGAAGCACGCATGGATGGACTGAAGCGAGAACGAATGGATGGACGGATGCTTCGACCCACTATCCATCATTCACTCCGTGGATATGCTGACACTTTTTTTGGAAACCAGCATTTGATGATGTGCTTTTAAAGTGTTGTACTCTGGGAGGTGCTTTTAAACTGTTCACGCTTTAGCAGTGCATTTAGGAGGCTGTATAGTGAGCCACTTGTGTCAACCTGGGGACTGCCTCCCTATAAAGGGTTGTGACAATAACTTTTCTGGACCGTGTATTCTCTTGGCCACTATGGAGACAGGTCGACAGTTGTATGTAAACTCTGCATTATTGCAGAGGATAGTGTGACATTGGGCATATAGGGCGAGTCCCAGCATTCCACATGTTTTTTTTACCATATTGTGGTTATTTTGAGCGTGTAAGTATGATAGCAACCAGATGTTTGTACTGATTCGTTCAGTCTTGTTTTCCATTGACCTAACCAATGTACGCTTTATTTTAGCGAAAGATTGTATTTTTCAGTCTTGTACGTGGCTTTAGACAAATTTTGTATAATTTTCCTTGCATAAGATAAAATGATTCTAAAGCATCACTTTCAGTTCAGTACACCGCCATGTGCTGCTTGAGTATGTGCAAAACGATCAGCATGAATACTTTTTTCCATTTCAAAGTTTTCATATTGAAATAAAAAAACAGCATTTCGAAGAGGTAGAGTTCACTTTAGAAAAGGTAAATTTTTCATAAAATATTGTGCCAACCTATATATTTTTTGATCCACCAACTTACCTACTTTAATGTGTCTGACTTCGTTGACAACTTAAGCATTACTATTGAACGGTAGTTTTACTTCTAAAGAAGCTAAACTTAATGTTTTTGTCAGTTTACAAAGAAAGGAAGCTACAAATATACCATTTATAAAAGGCCCATTACTTTTCAGATTGCCTTTTTGTGTTAAAAATACGCAGCATGAAGCGCAATACTGTAATGCCTCAAGCCAGCGCCCCCAGCCTAGCGAGTACCATCCTCTCTTTTTTCGAGAGATTGAAAATGTGCACCAACAACTGAACAAGCACCCCACCGCCATCCCCACCCCCGCCTTCGCGCTACTTCTGCTGTTTCCTTCACTTTATTTAGTAGCAAAACGAGGTCGCAGGATCATAGTCAATGCATGCATATTCAATGAAGTGTTTCTGCTTACTTGGTAACACATGCGGCTTTACCACCGCCATATTGATTTTCACTCCAAGACCGAGCAAGAACCCCACCCTCTTCCGAATCTCGGCAGATCATCTTACACCATAGGTGGGGCACTTGGTCAAGATTGTATGGTACATGAAAAACTGAGAGAACAAGTCTGCATTCATATCTAGTAATCAATAAAAAGCACTTTTTTCTAACTTTTGCCTGCCATGCTCCCATGAGGCACAAAATAATAATAAGATAACCCTTGCAGATAATATTTACTTCTGCACACCATTTCGCAATGAAATATAATGCCTTCTGATATTGTAAACTACTTTTATGTCGAATCGTGATCAGAATTTGAAATTGAAATGCTAAAAGGTATATTTATTCGCATTAGTATTTCATAAGCAACCTCATAAGCTTGGCAAAAATATTTTCGTGCTGTATCCTTATTTATAATAACACATTGTTTGCTGTACAGTGTGCATAATTTTTTGCCTATTCTGTCTTTGTACCTATCGTTCCTTTTTTTCTTCTATTTTATGTATTCAAGTTCAACCCATTCTTGTTTCTCCAAGCATTTATTTTGTTGTAGTCAGTTTATTCATAACTGATGCGAGTAGAAGAGGTACCAAGGCTTAACAAACACGATGCATGACGATGAGGTGAGCACCGTTTTTACCAGCTTGTTCACCAACAAGATGCAATACGGAAACACCAAACAAGCTCCGGACACTGCATTTGTACAATTACAGTAACTGCGGCGGTGTATACAAATTCAGCAGTGGTTTAGAAGGCGACGACCTCGCACCAGTTGCATTAAAAGAAGTGGCAGTAACGTTATGTAAAAAAAAACTATTCCTCTTGTAAAACAGATATGTCATTTGTTGCTGGTAATTTTTGCTGTTTCTCCAAGCATTCGATTCGTAGTAGTCAACTTATTCATAACTCATCTGGTGCACATGCGAGCACAACAGGTATCTAAGCTTAACAAACACGGTGCCAAACTATCAGGTGAGTGTCGTGTCTACCAGCTTGTTCACCAACAATATGCAATACGGAAAGTCCAAACAAGGTCGTCCTTACTAATAAGAAAAGCTACAGCCGACAGATTTCGCTTTCAAAGTTGTTTTTCAGCACTGCATTTTAGTCGATGTCATGCACGAAAAATTGTACATTTGGCCAGGCCGTCACTGTTGAAGACGTAGTTTCAGTAATATATACCAAGTGGACACGGTGAATGTTGACAAAAGATACTGTATACCTCAAATCTGAGACAGTGACAGAGTGGTGCAACTGTGAATGCAAAAACAGCCCAGCGCCCAAACTGAAGGAAACATCAAAAATAAGCACATTAGTCGTTGATAAGCATTAATATACAAGTTTGAAATCAGTTGAAAGACGTCCCAACCAAGAGTACGCCACTTATTACTCCAGGAAACACAAAATCATGGCAGCACATACAGTCAGTTGTTTGCCACCTCAAATGAAAATATTATTTGGTGATTAAAGCACATGCTTTTCTTTCGTGTTCAATCGTAGGTGTGGCCGTGCTAACGTGTGCTAGAAGTTTACAACATACGCGTTAGCTTACCATGAAAAACCGCCAAACACCCATCTAAAACGGATAGCGAAAGAGCGAATCAAACAGTGGAGAGCCGTTATACCGGTAACCGGTGCAGACTGCACGCACACCATGAGCCTTTAAACTTTATCCGAGGCGGAAATGTTGTAGGCCCGTGTGCTCAGATTTGGGTGCACGTTAAAGAACCCCAGGTGGTCTAAATTTCCGGAGCCCTCCACTACGGCGTCTCTCATAATGATATAGTGGTTTTGGGACAGTAAACACCACATATCAATCAATCAAACTTTATCCCTCACCTCTTCATGGGACATGGCATGACCCTCAATGCAGCATTTCTAGGTGATGCCTACACAGGGCAATTAGGAATAAGCGAAGAGAGATGTCATCAAACGCTGTATTTTTTTCAAGGCAACATAGTGACGTAGAGGAAGCAGTGGGAAGTTTTCAGTCACCCATCACCATACAGACTCCATTTACCTATGGTTGATTACTATCTCTTTGCTAAAATAAATTGTTGTCTTGGAAGCCAGTGTGTTCACCCGTCTATTACTCCGCTCTGCTGCTTGCTACAGACTGGCTTACAAAACCTCTAGGCGGAGAGTGAAGAGAGTAAACAAAGAGTTCTTAAGAAGCCCTTGATCAACATTTGCTGGACTGAATACTAAGTCACTGACACTGTTATATTACTAAGTCGCAAGCGTGGCTGCTAACAATTGGTGCTTTTTTTTCTTCAGAAAATTAATCCTGGCCGAACTTATGTATTTGCGTGTGATGCAATATTGTTGTCAAACAGTTCTGTACCCTCCTCTTTTCTTGTAATTCCACTGTGGCTTGGGCCATTCTATGGTATTGTGAAATAAATAAATAAAGTTTGTGCTACACACTGACGAAGTTCTGAATCAAAATCACAAATATGTAGTGGTGTAGCCGGAATATGTACCTAAATGTTTCAAATGATTGAGTCTTTATTTTCACACTGGTTACTACTGTGTGACTGAAGAGAACTTGAATTATTTATGTAACATAGGACGAGTGAACCTTGCCTAGCCAATCGACGCAAATGTACTTGAATGAGCGACTATTGTATAGACATGCGGCTTTAGAAAGCAACTACGACGTTGGAAGTTAGCATTGTATATGCTGTTAAAATTAGTTCTCCTATTCAAGTACATTTAACTTTCCAGTTCTGGCGTCCCTTTCACAGTCACGCGGGTAGAAAAGATTGTGTTGCACGGTAAGTCGTTTTTCCTCATCCACACGAGGTCAGTAAACGTATTTTAAGCAGATAACACGTGAATATGAAGATCAGGATAGTATTATTACCACACAGAAATGGAAACTTAGCATGTTTGAACATTACACGCAAACAATAAGTAAATGCAATATACTGCTGGTTGGTCATCAGGCATAGCGACGTGAACTGGTTTATATTGCTACATGCGTGTGTATTGACATTATAGGGGGCGACGCGCGTGTGTGCCTGACGAGGAAGACGAAGGGTGAAAGGGTAAACGTCCCGAAAAAGACGACAATACGCGGTACTAGTAACACTAGACATAGCTAAAGCTTATGATAGCGTTGAGCACTCAATTTTATTGAACTCGTTACACGAATGTGACTTTCCGCGATATATTGTTGATTGGGTAGCAGAGTTTCTAAAATCGAGAGAATTTTATTGTGCAAAGGATGGATGTCACTCATCTAAATTCAAACAGCAACGTGGAGTACCTCAAGGGGCGGTCCTATCTCCGCTGTTATTCAATGTGTTGATGAGCTCAATTCCCATTGAACGAGATATCACTGTCTACATTTATGCAGACGACATTGCATTTTTCGTTGCAGACAGTGACATTTATTCTTTGCATCAAAAATTGCAAAAGTACATGTATTCTCTTGAAATTTGGCTGAATTCAATTTCATTGTCTCTAAACATCAGTAAAAGTGCGCTCCTGGTGTTCCCTATAGCAGATTCTATTCAAATTTCAGTACTTTATAATCAGGAACCGATTCCACAAGTAGAGTCTATCAAATATTTGGGCATTATTTATAACGAGAAACTTAACTGGAGCCCTCACATAGACTATATCGTGGCAAAGGCACAACGAGCATCAGGCTTATTGCGAAGGTTGAGCAACAGAAAATATGGGTTACGTAGACACACCTTATTAATGATATATAAAATGTACATGCGCCCAATACTAGAATTTGGGTGTATATTATTTTCGGGTGGCCCTACGTACAAAATTAAACCGTTAGTTCTATTAGAGCGAGAAGCGTTACGTTTGTGTTTGCGACTCCCCAGGTATGTCGCTATTAATGTACTATATCAGGAAGCTCGCATACCAACTATTCTTTGCCGATTACGTATCCTAACTGTACAAACATACTTGAAATTTTACGGCTTATCAGCGAGACGGTCTGCATATGCCTTTATTAGTGAACCCGACGCCTTCTTCCTCGCTCACTGGCCACGCTTTCGTACTCCCCAGATTATTTTTGTACAAAAGAAACTGGAAAGCATAAAGGTGGATATCAGATCTGTAATTGGAACCAAAGCATTAAATCACAATATTACGATAGAATGTGATGAAATTTTTCCCCCACTATCTAAGTTTCAATCTTCGAGTTACTTAAATGACAGGTTAGAAGACTACATAGCTCATGCGGAAATAAAGAACATAATAGCCACAGACGCTTCTGTGAATAAAGAAAAGGCAGCAGTAGGAATCGTCTCAGATTACCTCGGTTGGTCATTCTCGGTAAGACTACCAGACTTCACTCCGGTTTTCGAAGCTGAGCTCTTGGCTATTATTTTAGCGCTACGAAAACTTCCTTCAAACGAAGAGAGTGCAATGATAATTACTGATTCTCTTTCGCTGTGTACTACTCTCACAGCTTCAGAACAATCAAGAGCTCTAGCGACATTACAAACATTAGTTCCACCTCATGTGAAGTTCCTGAAGTTAGTCTGGGTCCCGGGACACTGTGGCATACGGTTGAATGAAATGGCCGATTCACTATCTCGAGCCACACTTGATGGCCCTGTGATCTCGGTACTACCAGAATCGGAACACATAGTGTCGATCAGATATAGAAAATTGGCTATTTATACGGATATGATGGAAAATATTACTAAATATACGGACTATCAGCACCTTACATATCCCTGGAAACCTCAGTGGAGTCAATCTAAAAAGTTAGAAGTTATTTTAACCAAATTTCGATGTCGTGTCCCTCCATTAAACTTTTACTTGCACAGAGCTGGTCTGGCGATATCCCCCCTGTGTCCATTCTGTGAAGAAACGGAAACAATAGAGCATTACTTTATAACATGTAAAAACTATTCATTAATTAGGAAAAGACTTTTAATTGTTCCGTTTCACGCAGTAGGATTAAATTTAACTGCAGATAATGTTCTAAGTTTCGGTGCCTTTAGCTTGGGACATTGCCACAGGAGCGTATTCGATGCTGTATGCAATTTCATTCGAGAATCAAAGCGCATGTCATAATAATGCCTGCTTAAATATATTTCTGACGACACTTGTCTAATTTTGAATGAAATTTGCATATTCATTTGATTGTGACCGGGTGAGATAAGCTCGATTGTCTGGTCTACTCAAAATTTCTGTCTTACACTGTAGTATTACCTCACCTTTTCTCTTCTTGATTCAATCTTCAATTATTTGTTTAGTTTAATATTCTTTTTCTAGTTAATTATTCTTTTCTATTATATCATTAGTTTTTCATTTAGGATAAACCTTTTAGTATATCTCATATAGACTACTTCTAGATTTCATGGCCAATCCCCCATAGTGGGTATGTGCCAGTGCGAAGGGGCAACAACAACAACAACAATAAACGTCCTTTTTCGTGATTCTATTCAGATGACGGTAATCCACGCAGAAGCGCCACGTGCCATCTTTCTTTTTAACGAGCACAACGGGGGACGCCCATGGGCTTGAAGAGGGTTCAATAATTCCTTTGGCTAACATCTTGGTGACTTCTTGGTGAATTATTTTACGCTCGGTGGCAGACACCCGGTATGGTCGCCGATGAATGGTATGGGAATCACCTGTGTTAATGCGGTGCTTGACGAGTGAAGTCTGGCCGAGTGGACGGTGGTCGACGTCGAATATGTCGCGGTATGAAGCCAGAAGGCGGCATAGCGCGGTTGACTTCTCAGGTTTGAGGTCCGGGGAGATCATGGAGCGTAAGGTTGAATCGAGGCACGTGACATCCTGCGAGTGATGTGGGTGCTCGGGACATACGTCTGCCGTAAAACAGGTGACATGGTCGTCAATTAAGGTCCTTAGTGTGGCGACCGAAATTCCTTGGGGTAGCACTTGTTTTATGAAACCGAAATTGATAACAGGTAAATATGTTCGGTGAGAGACCATGCTTACGACAGAGTGTGGGACAGTAATGTCACGCGCCAGCAGAACATCAGTAATCGGCGCCCGATACTTTTCCACTAGACCTACGTTCCGGCTACTGGCAGATTGCTGTCGACGAAAAAGACCAAGAGAAGACCGCATTTGTAACTCCAGACGGCCTATATCAGTTCAAGGTTATGCCATTTGGGCTATGCAACGCCCCAGCCACGTTCGAGCGCATGATGGACTCTCTGCTACAAGGGTTCAAATGGTCAACATGTCTTTGTTATCTTGACGATGTCGTTGTATATTCCCCAACATTTGAGACCCACCTTCAGCGTTTGTCAGCTATTCTCGACATATTCCGCACTGCAGGCCTCCAATTGAACTCGTCGAAGTGCCGCTTCGGACGCCGGCAAATTACAGTGTTGGGCCACCTTGTCGACGCCTCTGGTGTGCAGCTGGACCCCGAGAAAATTCGTGCAGTTACCAGTTTTCCTGTACCCCAGTCAGCCAAAGACGTCCGGAGTTTTGTAGGACTTTGCTCCTATTTTAGAAGGTTTGTGAAAGATTTCGCAACCAGCGCTCGACCCCTCACGGAGCTTCTAAAGAAAGACGTCACATTTACGTGGGGTACCGACCAAGCTGCTGCTTTCTCTCACCTAATCACGCTACTGACGACTCCACCCATATTGGCTCACTTTGACCCATTCGCTCCGACGGAAGTTCGAACCGATGCTAGTGGTCACGGAATCGGAGCCGTGTTAGCCCAGCGCCAACGGGGACACGACCGAGTTGTCGCCTACGCTAGCCGCCTCCTCACAGCTGCTGAGCGCAACTATTCTATTACGGAGCGTGAATGTCTTGCCCTTGTTTGGGCAGTCTCAAAGTTTCGCCCATATTTATATGGCACTAATTTCTCTGTGATAACTGACCATCATGCGCTATGTTGGCTTACGTCACTGAAGGATCCTACTGGCCGGCTCGGGCGCTGGGCTCTGCGACTCCAAGAGTATACCTTTACGGTGACGTACAAGTCCGGACGCCTACATCAGGACGCAGACTGCCTGTCACGCTACCCGGTCGCTGAGTCGAGCACTATGCATGACACCGACACCGAGCCTTGCGTCTTTTCCCTTTCACAAATGACATGCATCGGTGACGAGCAGCGCTATGATGCGTCCTTGCGTGCTATCATTGAGTGCCTCGAATCACCATCTTCCAGTCAGTCCTATCGCTCGTTCGTGCTCCACGATGGTGTATTATACCGCCAAAGTTTTGAGCCGGATGGACCGGCTCTGCTGCTTGTCATTCCGAAACACCTTCGCTCGGAAGTTCTACATGAACTTCATGACCTTCTGACTGCTGGTCACCTTGGTGTGTCACGCACTTACGACCGACTACGCCGACGCTTCTACTGGCCAGGGCTTGCACGCTCAGTCAGAAGGTACGTTGCGGCTTGTGAGAAATGTCAGCGCCGTAAAACGCCATCGACACTTCCCGCCGGACGCCTTAAACCACTTGATATTCCGTCAGAGCCTTTCCTCCGCGTTGGCTTGGACCTACTTGGCCCTTTTCCCTTGTCTTCCTCGGGTAACAAGTGGATAGCCGTGGCCACCGACTACGCCACGCGTTATGCCATCACACGAGCTCTCCCAACAAGCTGCGCCACAGATGTCGCCGACTTCCTCCTCAAGGACGTTATTTTGCAACACGGAGCCCCACGGCAGCTGCTTACAGACCGTGGCCGCACCTTTTTGTCGAAGGTCATAGCCGACATCTTGCAGTCCTGTAAAACGAGACACAAGCTGACTACGTCATACCACCCGCAAACCAATGGACTAACGGAGCGCCTAAATCGAACTCTTACAGACGTGCTCGCTAAGTATGTTTCTACCAACCACACCGACTGGGATCTCGCATTGCCGTACGTCACATTTGCCTACAATTCTTCGCGCCACGACACTGCCGGCTACTCTCCATTTTTTCTGCTGTTTGGCCGAGAACCAACATTGCCTCTAGACACCGTCATACCGTCCCCTGAAGTACGGACCAGTGAATATGCCATGGACGCTATCACTCGGGCCGCTCTCGCACGCGAAATCACCCGTACTCGCCTTCTGACCTCTCAAGAGAAGCAACGGCGCTTGTATGACCAACGACACCGCGACGTACACTTTCCACCTGGTTCTTTGGTACTGCTCTGGTCTCCGACCCGTCAAGTTGGCTTGTCAGAGAAGCTGCTCACTCGCTACGCAGGCCCATACCGAGTCCTTCGTGTGGTTGCGCCTGTAACATATGAAATTGGTCCTGCCACCCCGTTGCCTTCACGTGCCCAACAGGCTACCGATATTGTACATGTTGCACGCTTGAAGCCCTACAACTCTCCTAGTGACGTTGACATCTAAATGCGCCGAGACGGCGCTTGCGCCGCCGGGGGTTATGCTACATGCATGAGTATTGACATTATAGGGGGCGACGCGCGTGTGTGCCTGACGAGGAAGACGAAGGGTTGTCTCGTCTCGATCGCTGGTGAACCGGGCACGCCATTACCGCTGGTTTGGAATATATTTCATCCCCAGCCTCGTCGTTACGGCGTCTCTTCTTTTCCGTAACAATATAAACAATAATAACTCTACTGGTGGCACACCACATATTTTCAGCGATATCAAGTCTGGTTCAAATGGGGTTAGTATGACGCGACCAACCGCGACTGCTACAACTTATGTCGCTGTCCAGCTGCACATAATACAGACATTTCATTTCGAATCAGTCATGATCGCGATGGCACATAAACTGAAACGCAAACACGCTCAAACATGTTTTCGTTGTGCCTTTTTTCTTTTTCTAAACGCACGTCGGCGAAAACGTCATTAGAAAAAACCCCACTGACCTCCAAGAAAGTGGTATTCGTGTGAAAGCAGCTCTTCTTTTGCCCTTACCCGGCTTATTTTGCCAATAAACACCTTTTTACGATATCGAAAAACGCTCAGCGAAGTGAAGCCTTTCATGGGGTCATCCACAACATGGCGGTAACCGTCTCCGCAAACAATCAACATAACCTTTAGTTCACCCCGCATTTCGAATAAGTCATCATGGTTTTACTGAACCACATCTGTTTTGTACAGCCACACAGGCTGCACACACGAAGCGTATAAAATGTTTGGCACAAAACCTATCGCGAAACCCGCGAGCGCCATATTCAAATTTAAATGACAACGAAATAGGCTTGTCTCGGCCGCTTCAACTTGACCGACTCTCCTGAAGTTCCTACGGAAAAAAAGCTCGAAGCTTGCGAAAACAACAAAACATGTTCACACAATTTCAAAGTTTTAGGCCAACGTTCATTCGCACGCGTAAAAGATTATGCAATGAATGATTGGTCTGCAATAGTTAACTTTTTTCCCACTACTGGAAATTGTATTTTGGCTTTCTCAGTGTGGCTGTCGGGTGTGCTTCACTTATGATTTGTAAACATCCTGTCGCGCAAAATTGAAATCAAAACTTAACACTCTGCAATGATCCTTTTGACTCTCATCTATACAGCAACAAACTGGACCTACCTAGAGTGGAGGGCATGTGAAAAGAAAGCATTTGTGAGCTTTGTTAAGTTTCTCAGCAGATCACTGTTCAGCAGCATGCCGTGAAGGCATACGTTGAGAGAATATTGTGTGGGGTTTACCGTCCCAAAACCACGATATGATTATGAAAGACGCCATAGTGGAGGTATCCGGAGATTTTATCAGCTGGGGTTCTTAAACGTGCACTCAAATCTGAGCACATGTGCATACAGCATTTCCGCCTCTATCAGGAAATGCAGCCACCGAAGCCGTGATTTGTTCCCGTGACCTGCGGGTCAGCAGCCGAGTACCTTGGCAACTAGACCACCAATGCGGGGCAAGAGCTTGCGTTTACAGACATATATCAGCCCACATGTTCACCAAAAGAACCTGACCAGTACGCTAAACTTAGAAGAAACAAACCAAAAGAAACCTTTGTGAGCTTCACTAAACTTTCCATTGCATTGCTTAACGTATGCCGTTACGGCATGCGTTAACTGGCTTACAAAAGCATGCATGATCACCAAAACAACGCGACCAGTACACCCAACTTAGAGGACAAAAACAGAAAAAATTGTTTTTGTCAGCTTTACTAAGCTTCCCATGAAATTACTCTTCAGCAGCCTGTCGTTACGGCATACGTTAAATTTCTTACATAAGCACCGTGACAAATGTCTTACAGATCACTGCGAGACATGAGCGTGAGACATGAGCGCTATCTGGCGGTTATCTTGCAAAACGAAGTGCGCGGCTTTAAGATCGGTGTGCGCACTCATTTCAGATGTGACAAGGTGTAGAACGCAAGGGCACGGGTAGGTTCCGTCACCGTGTTGTCTTAGCAAAGCGTTTAAAAAGTTGTGTTTTCGTACAAGCGTTGCAAGGTCGGCGCAGCGTGCTAAACACTATGGTCCTTAAAATCACTTATGTATGCTTTTTCTAGTCAAAGACGCACATACAGAATAAATACGTGTTGTTATGGTGCCTCAGAAGTGCGCAATCATTGCTCTTTAGTTGACAATAACACAAGTATGAACGCTGAATCTTGAGAAACATTGGTGGGCGTTGCCGAAAAGGTCGGCCATTTGGGGAATCGGCTGGTGCCGTTTAAAGCACTCGGTAAAGTTTAGGGTAGACAAACAGAAAAATCTACAGACAGGCAGAAAGTAATTTTCACGTCGAAGGCCCCCAGAAAAACTATCACCTTTTCACAAATTATGATTTCTCTAACGCTGGGTGCTACGTTTGAAATGCCTTTATGAACGCTACGCAATGCATTTGCATTTTCCTCACGATTTTCTTCCGAGAGGTAGGTGCATTTTTTTTGTTCCGGCCAAGGCAGGTTTTGTGTAATTGCTATTCATAGCCTCCCATATATACATTACTGCCACAACAAAAAAACTTGATTTGGCCACATTTCTGCGAATTTTCTGCTTCATTTACTAATAAAGTGCTGCCATTTCTTCTCTCTAGGTTGGGAGCCAAGCTTTCTCAAAGACAAAAACTATCCGCAAATTCTTCCGGGTTTCCAGGGCTACATGCACGAAGTGTGGTAAACAGACCATTACCCTTTGTTAAGGTTAAACGGCAGGTGTACCAATGAAACTATGTCAACAAAGTATTTGGGTGATGATAAGTTTTGCAAACGAAAGCGTTGGCAAATTGACATACATCGGCTTAAAATATTTAACAGCCAGATAAAATTTCCTCATAGATATCTCACAGGTATTTGGCCGTTTCGTAAAATGAATCTTGAATGGAAAACTGCCAAACGATGCCTTTACAACGTTAATCTGATGTTCGACGGCTGAGATTAAGGGTACACATTGTTACGTACTGCGATACCTTATTGTCACAGTGCGGTTTACCCTAGAAGGATAATCCGATGAAGTTATCACACGAATAAAAGAACTTTCCGTATACCAACCGCACATATGCTGTTTTTTGAAGTGCTTATTTTTATTCATTAGTATCTATAAGATCAATCTGCAAAAGGTTTGATGTAGAAACTTTACTCGGCGTCACATACATGTATAAAATGACCTGTTTAAGTGCTTTAGATGTGAGAGTGAATGACTGCTTATTGCTGCACGGTATTTATTGCTTGATGTGTAGGGTACATTGTCCGAAAAACACCATAAGAATATAAGAGTTCCGGAAGCGCTCCGGAAATTTCAACCACCTGGGATTTTTTAACGTGCAGCCAAATGTGAGCACACGGGCCTACAGCATTTCCACCTCTATCAGAAATGCAGCTCCCGCAGCCGGGATTCATAGCGTTACCTGTGGGTGAGCAGCCGAGTACCTCAGCCACTAGACCACCACGTCGGTGCCGTGCCGCTGCACGGGTCCAGCAGAAAAATATTGCTAGGAACCGCTTTGTACTTGTTCTTGTCCTTGTCGCCTAGAAGATCTTGGCTCATTCCCACAAAGTAAATGGCCACACTGTACCTTATATTGTAAAACTTTTATACAGTGCTGAAATAGAGAGAGAAATTAGATAAGAACAATAATGACTTTCTTTTGAAAAAAGAGAAGAGGGCAAAATTATTTATTAAACCGTAGAATGTAAAAATATCAAAAAGAAGGGGGACGAAGAATAGGACTGATCTGGCAGTACCACTAGCAGTGTAGTCCTCCATTGCCTAAATAAATTTATGTAGCTCTGACAGAATAGCGTTGGGGCCCGCACCCAACTGACTGGCTACAAAAGATAAGAAATGTGGATGCAAAACTGCTAATTCCAGCATACCAATCGGTCTCGCAACAAATATTCACGGAGAGAGAAACTACGGCGACGTGTGAGAAGGAAATAATCTATTGTTTTCCAATAAGCATTTAAACACCGATGGACGTCCACTGGAGAACCGCTTCCAGATGTCTCGGTCATCTACTTGTCGTCCGCGAATCACCAATGGGCGTCGAGTGGACATACGCAGGACTTAAAGGTGCATACTAATTGGCAATCTAGCGGCAGTACCGGTGTCTAGGGTGGATATACGGATGTTCAAGGGACATATATGCTATTTTATTGTGATAATGCTTTCGCAACCTAATCTTCACTAAATAAACATTTAGAAATCACATACTATTCGTGGCATATAGTCGACCATTCATTTTGATTTATAATACAATATTGGTACAGCTGGTTATATATGAGAGCGGAGGTTTGGTGCAAACAAAAGAACAAACAAAACGCAAATGGTGTTTGCCTTGTATCGTTCAGTCTCATGCGGCAACGAGACATAAAAACACCATTTGTGTTTTATTTGTTCCCGGGCTTGCCTTTGCACCGCCTTTTTTCTATCTATATCGCGAGCTGTACCAATCAAGCATTGTAAATAAAAATGAACGTCAACTATGTGTCCAATAATGGTCGGCTATTTACCCAATGGCTATCTGATGGAGTTGTCACTCCACTTACCATGAGAACTTCCTTACTATAGTGAGACTTGCATTGTTCGCATATTTTCACATTTATTCATTTATACAAAAGAACATGTTTATATGCATTACAACCGCCAATAATTGAAAAGCGTCGTGACTCATGCCATCTCATTTTCCCGAGGTAGCATGAGGAAGAAAAAGGTATGTCTCCAAGATGTAACAATTTAGCCGCCGACTTTCTGTCTCCTCATAGCATCCGTCATGTATGTGTCCCAACTGTTACCTTCCTGGGTGTATTTGATATGTAACCATCTGGTATGTCTTCTAACTGTCATACTTTTGGTACCAAGTTTATGTCTACTCAGGTGTGTGTATGTATGTGTCCTATAAGTAGCCTACCTTTATGCAGACCAGAATTTAGGCCAGTTGATTGCCTGTATGGTGGTGCCTAATGAAGGCTGCTATAAGTGGAATGTATATCAACAAGCACGTGAAAGTGCAAAATTATTTATTTTTATTCACATTGTACAGTTTAGAGAATTTTACAGGCAATATTTGAACAGCTAACGTACATCAGCTGGTGGTTGAAGACAAATAAAATTAACTTATGAGCCTTAACCCATGAAGCTAGAACATATCAATGTCACTGTGAAATTTTCACATTTTCAGCATTTTTTTAGGTAATTGATAGTACATTTAATTTTCTAAAACACAAAACAAATGCTTTACATAAGAAACTCATCACCACAGTTCTGAGCAGAATGCTTTTTTCAAGGCATTCGAAACACTATGGAGAGTATAGTTCGATAAGCTTTGCACACCCAAATTAGCCATCTGTTGTATAATAATACGTAACTTATGTCATGGTGACTTGTTGGGTTTCATAGGCTAACAACAAATGTACGCAGCCTTGTACAGTATAAAAGACCGAACAATCATAACGTCAGAACCAACTCATTTGGCAATCAATAAATATTCTAACAAATGAGGAATGGGATAAATTACAAATGTGGCAAACGCCATCAATGCACTAGCTGAGATACCTGGTACCAGGTTGCCACCAAACTGCAGTACTTAGCATCCATCAGTGAAAGCAACACTACAGCTCACAACCAGCCGTACACTTCATGTAACGCTTTGACTGCTGAACTGAAGGCCACGGAATCGAACCCCGGCTGTGGCGGCCGCAATTTTAATCAAAAGATAGGCTTGAGTTACACATAGGTGCACTTCCGAGGCGGTCAAAAGTTCTGAAATCTTTCGCTATGGCATCCCTGATAATCATATATTGTGGTTTTCAACTTGTCAAACCAAGAAATTAGAATTACTACTAAATATTACGCAAAATGAGTGAAGCAATTATTGTTAAGTAGTTAAAAAATGTCAACATTGCCCTTTAATTCTATGGGCTTGAGTTATAATAGTCCACAAAGCCTTCTGTGAGGTATCATTAACAATGTCAAACATGCTTAAGTATCACTAGCGTAATACACCACGGATAGGTATTAGCAAAGGTAGGTATGATTAAGTATGACTGCAAAATTTACTTGATTGCACTTGTGGCACTTAATACAAGAAGACA
>WOVY01007171.1:0-61505 GCA_013436015.1 Rhipicephalus annulatus
CCACCTACTACGACGTTACCGATAATGACTCCAGTGGAATTTTCTGTTGCTGGAATTTCGTCCCTTATCGACAGACTTAAACTTCCATCATCGGCTGGCGTTGACAACATTAACTCTAAACTGTTAAAAAACACTAAACAAATTATTGCAGTGTATTTGTCGATGCTTTTTTTCATTGTCGCTTAAACAGGAATGCTGCCAGGAGACTGGAAAGTGGGAAAGGTCATTCCGGTCCACAAATCAGGTAACAAACAGTCCCCCTAAATTACCGCCCCATTTCACTAACCAGCGTCTCATGCAAAATCATGGAACACGTCATATACACTCACATAATAAACTTTCTGGATGCTAACAATTTCTTTCATTCTTCCCAGCATGGATTTCGTAAATCTTTATCTTGTGAAACACAACTAGCTATATTTACTCATGATTTGCACGCTAATCTGACCGTAACTTCCAGACTGATGCAATCTTTCTAGACTTCGCTAAAGCTTTCGATAAGGTACCACACAAACGTCTGTTACTAAAACTTGCCCAGTTGAATCTGCACCCCAAAATTCTTGCATGGATTTCGGAATTTCTTGCTATTCGTTCCAGTTTGTCGATATTAGAAATAAACATTCTAGCTCCCTCTCGGTAACATCGGGAGTCCCCCAAGTTTCCGTCCTCGGACCCCTTCTGTTTCTAATATATATTAACGATTTACCCATGCATGTATCTTCTCATATCCGCATGTTTTGCCGACGATTGTGTTCTATACCGCAAAATTACTAACCCCTCTGATCAAACTGCACTTCAAAATGACCTTCATCGTGTACAGCAATGGTGCGACCTGTGGTTGATGGAGCTTAACCCCTTTAAATGCAAACTCGTTTCTTTTCAACGCCAGCATAATCCCTTGCATTTTTCTTACGTAATAGCTAACTCTACTCTTGAACAAATTAAATCCTATAAATACCTAGGCGTCACCTTATCCAGTGATCTTTCATGGCACACGCATATCACGAACGTCATATCATCAGCGAACCGAACTCTGGGTTTTTCGAAGCGTCATTTGCGTCATGCCCCACCTGACATCAAACTTCTCACCTATAAATCTTTAATCCGAACTAAACTAGAATATGCAGCTCCCATATGGAGCTCGCACCAGGTATACTTGATAAATGAATTAGAGTCTGTGCAAAACCGCGCCACTAGGTTCATACATTCTTCATATTCATATAACATAAGCATATCATCCCTTAAACGTGAAACTGGTCTTTCGAATCTTTCAGTGCGCCGCCGCAATACCAGTCTTTGTTTGCTACACAAGTTCTTTCACAGCCCTCTAATCAAGCAACCTACATCGTCCCACCGACGCGCATATCTCACCGCACTGCCCACGCGTTTCAAATTGCCCGTCCACATGCTCGCACTACTACTTTTTCTGCCTCTTTTTTTCCCCCGTGTAGCAGTGGACCGGAATGGCCTTCCCTGTGACGTTCCAGCCATCACGTGTCCATCAACATTTAAAGAGAAGGTCACCACGCACATTTCCATTTGAAAACCTGTGTGCATTTACCTGTAACCCACCCCTTATGTAATACCCCTACATGGGGGTCTTTAAGGTATTAAAGTGATGTGATGTGATGTGATGTCATCCCGGTCATAAGTGTCAAACCCACAACGCTCGTCTCGTTGACGCTTGCAACAGAAACGTGCGATGTGTCCACGATATCCGCAAATAGTATAAGGTGCAGGTCTCGTCGGGTGCCATGGCTGATAGTAGAATTGGGTATTTGGCAGAGTGACTTGTTGGGCGAGTTAGTTCATTGGGTTGGCAACTATAGAAGCCAGGTGTGCTGGTGCTGGTCGTGCATAGTAAGGCTGGTTTGGTTGGATAGTGCACGAGCCAAAACCAGTAAGACTGGTTTTGGCTCGTGCACTATCTCATTTTTATCAATGACTTACCCACCGACATCCCAGTCAACAAAAGGCTGTTTGCTGACGACTGTATACTCTACAAAGACATTACTTCTCTAGTTGACCGTGTAGCATTGAATAATGCACTGATGTCAGTTTCAGCATGGTTGTGCTAACTGTCAAATGAGCCATAATGTTAAAAAACAGTTCTTTTGCAAATAACAAGAAAACAGCACGTACATGAGTTTTCTTATGCCATAAACGATGACCCGGTAACAGTAGTCATGCAGCACAAGTACCTTAAACGAACAATAACGTCTGACCTTAGATGACATTTCCATGTGAACAACATCACTTGAACAGCACTTAGGCAGCTCTTTTTCTTAAGCGACGCCTTCGTCAAGTGCCCCGTGAGGCTAAATTACTAGCTTATAATATACTCATTAGATCAGTATTAGAATGTGCTACCACTGCATGCTTTCCACCGACTAACAAATTATTGTCGCGGGTTCAAATCCCGGCTGCGGCGGCTGCATTTCCGATGGAGGCGGAAATGTTGTAGGCCCGTGTGCTCAGATTTGGGTGCACGTTAAAGAACCCCAGGTGGTCAAAATTTCCGGAGCCCTCCACTACGGCGTCTCTCATAATCATATAGTGGTTTTGGGACGTTAAACCCCACATATCATCATCATCACTAACAAATTATTCACCATTATAGAGGGAGTGCGAAGAAAAGCAATAAGGTTCATCTTCGATAAATATCATCTCTCAGACTCTTCAAGTGATTTAATCAAATCGGCTGGATTACTCACAATTTAAAACCGCGCTGTGCTCGCCTGATTGAAACTGCTTCATCAATTAATTCATGACAAGTTAAATGTTGACAGTTCTAAGTACATCTCTATTTCAGACACAAGAATAACTCGACTAGAGCACTCATACACAATAAATGAACATTGCGTCCATACAAATTGCTTTAACAACTCTTTCTTTCCGCCAGCAATACGACAGTGGACGACTTACCTTCCTCTACTACCAATACCACCTCACTAACTACCTATTTATCACTACTTGAAAATTACTTACCTGACGCACAAACATGACACTACAAATATTTCGCGTTTTTCCTTAGCGATGTATACTACTATTGGTATTTATTCCGCTACCCACATTCCACTACCTGTACATAGAATGTATGTTTTTTTGTATTTATTGTAAAGCTTACGTACTAATATGACTATGATTGCATAATCGCGAGTATATTGATATGATGTGTCAGCACTAAACAGATTTCACAGTTGTGCCTAAATGTTTAGCATATGTGAATTTTCTTATTTATCTTAACTTTGCCATTCAGCACAAAAAGGGAAAAAAGAAAAAAAAACAGTCATGTTTTTTCGCAGTATTTCGTCCTTTTTCGTTTTTTCTTTATTTCTTTATAGTTCGTGTCCTTCCTGCGATATTCCCTAAAGATACTAGTAGTATATACTAAATAAAATAAAATATTAATCGAGCAACGGTAGCTAGGTCGTTTGCGACCAAAGCATTCAAGGCAACAGAACCTATGCCTTTCAGCAGATGGTGCACTTTGTCACAGTCATGAAGGTGTTGACGCGTTGACAAAGAGAGAGAACATCCTTGATATATGCGGTACAAGACTCGCGTAGTTGTTTGCGACCATCCAGAGTTTTCTTTGCCAGGCTGGCTCGAACTGCTTAAGTAGTGAATTCTTGTCGGAGATGTTCTTTAAAGACGTTTCAGTTGGAAAAGTCGATCTGGTAATTAAAAAACCAAGTCTTCGTCATGCCAGTAAGATAGAAGGAGATGTGGTGGAGCTTGTGCGGATCGACCCAACAGTTTCCTGCATTCACTATGTCATGGTGGTGTAGCCAGTCCGTGTCCTCATTTTGGAGTCCATAAAACAGAGGGGTCTCGCAAGAGGGTCCACTGACGATCCAAGAGTGAGCAGCTGTACAGTTATAGCCGGAGGGGTAAAGGGAGAAGCACCTGAGGGTTCGTCCTGCGGCATGCTGGTGGACACATAGCCCAAACGGCGACTTCAGTGAAGCTCCAAGAGGTAAAGTGGGTGAGCAGGGACAAGGAATCGAGGAGTAACCTCCACCACTTGAGATGTAGTCCTTTACAAGCCTCTTTTAGGCGTGGAAAACGTGGCCAAAAACAGTCACCTCCGAGGCACAGAACAGACTCAAGTTTATATGCACCAACGATGGAGATGAGGAACACCATGTGATGATAGTTATGTAAAAGTAATGAAGAAGTGTGTTGTAAATGCCCACAATGTTTACAAAATATATTTGAAAGAGTGGTTGCAGCACTGGCCAGTCTGGCTCATCGCTCAAGCAGCAAGCGACCTTCATCCGTCGGACGCATACGTGCATTGACAATATGCACAGTGGCAGCCTATATGTAGAAGTAACGTCGGTAAAGGCACCGTATCGGCGCATCTAGATGTCAGTGGGAGAGTGGTACTGCTTCAGACGTGTGGCATGTACAATGTCGCTGTTACGAGGGGTTGATGAAAACGTCGAGGCAGCAGGAGTGATTTCATAATTGACGGGAGTCACCTCACGAAGCACTTTGTTTGGTCCTGTGTACCGAGGGAGCAGTTTTACAGGCCAACCTGCCTGGCCAAAGACCGGAGCAGAACCAACGAACCGGGCGAAAAGTGCACATAGCGGTGTCGTTGATCTTATCGACGCTGTCGGTTTTCTTTCGAGGCCAGAAGGCGACCACGAGCGGCTTCGCGTGCATGGGTGGCTCGATTATAGGAAAATGGTTTAAAGCTATACTTATACCACAACAGCTGCTTTCAGTGTCGCAGTCGTCTGCTGGTGTAAGTAAGGATCGACGGAAAAACTTTATTAGAAGGCAGTTGCAGATCATTCCATGTTGTACAAGGCAACCTGTGTTGCCCATTCCACGACTGATGTCAGACTAGACCTGAGCTGGTCAACAACTTCCCACTGCCCGAGGAAACAATCACACATAGTATCCAGCCGCGGCACCATGCCACATTCTCATATTATAATGTTGCCACTGTGTGGCACCATTTGCATTTGGCTTAATATCTTCCAGTGATATGTTGCTCAGTACATATCGGCTGGAAAAAATTGCATCTGCTGTTTTCTTCTGATGCATTCCTGTGCCTTGGTCAACTTACTTGTGCAGAGAGGAAGTAAGCCCACCACTCTAGTTTATGATGATTGGGGATGTCGTGAAAACAGACCAGCTCATCTCTTGCAAACCACCCTGGAATGTATGACTCACCTGTCTGATTGACGAAAAAACTCGAGCATTCAGGTGAATAGTCTCCAGAGTGTGCTGGTACCCCGACACTTTCTATTTCGCGAATGTATGGACACAGGTGTAAGGTCAAGCAGCTGGTGTCTGACAGTATATCAGCAGGAAAAAAAGAAACACACTGGACACTATTAGCCGCTTGCAGACAGCATACGAAAGGAGCATGGGCATAGACTACATGAAATCTGTCATGGCGATCAAGGTTTTTTGTGGCCATACAATGTAATTAATGACCTGCTGTGCTTGCACGCCAGCTGCTTGCTGATGTCAGTTGAAACATTTCTTACTTCATACTCACCTCCTTAGAGCTGACAGTACCACGAGGAGAGAACTTTCCCAAGCATTTTCAAATGATTCATCAAGCCTCTTTTCTTTATATATGTTTGCCAGTAATTATTTTCACGAGAATCAGTATATAATCATAGTACTTAATGTACGAAAAATTGCTTTCAATATTTTTTGAAGAGAAATAAAACCTGTGGCGCAGGGATCGCTTTTGCCGAGGTGTGGAATGGAAGAGAGGGCGGGAAGGTATGTAGAAGGAATAAAAATGTGGTTTCGTTATGCTGAATGCCGTCTAGCTCTGTACACTCAACACAGTACAGTTAACATCACGCAGTACAGTTAACATTCTCTGTACCTTCTATTGCTCTGTGATTTGCTGGCTTTCAAAATGGTTGGGTAAAGCAAAAAACGAGCCCTCACAAATCACTTTTTTCAATACCATTCAGCTGTGTTTTAGCATGTGCTAACTTTTTGACTACTTTAATACTGTACCATACTGTTTCTTGTCAGGAGTGGTAATGTACTGATTGCTAATTAGAATAAACCATTTCACAATGTTAGTGTCATGTAGTCTGCAGGGATTTTGTTTGAGAAGATTGGTTGACAACCTTCTCATCCGATTGTCCTTCTGCAGCTCGATCCACTGTAGGGCTGCCGTCGACCGCTCACGGCTTCAGCGGCGTGGATTACTCTCACGGCGGCAGAGGCGTGAAGCACTCGCACCACTTCAAACCGTCTTGCCGTGTTTGGCCTCGGACCCTCGTCGGGCATGCTGAGCGTTTCGAATTCGCCCTCCATTCAGAACGATGAGAGCCGCTCCACCAGGCCCACAAGTTCATCTGTGCCAAGCTCTGCTTGCTCCACGTAGGCACATTTTGACCTCACCTTGACTAAATGTGAAGGTGTCAATAGTGCTGGCTGAACAAGGAAGGCGCAGTGCAATGAGGGCTAAATGCAGCTAAATGTTTGTTGTCAGTAGAAACAGGATAATCATTGTACTTATTTGCATACTGTTTTTGCAATTTTAGAGCTTGTATAAGAGGGTGGGAAAATTACGCAGACTTTGCACATGCATTCGAAATAATTCACAATCATCTTTAGTCCTACCGCACCTGTTACATACTTTATAACAAATAATTTCGAGCTATACAAAGCGTACTTCTTTATTTATCTAAAAAAATCGTACTTTCACCAGTGAAATCCTGCTTATGCACGGCCTAGTTGGAATCACTGACAAAGGTACTTTTTGAAAATCGTCGCGGCAGCTGTTGCTGCCTGTGCAAAGTGCATCGTTATTGGTTTGGTAAGGCATGTTTGTGTGCCCCATTGTTTTTAAGCTCTTCTTGACAATACTAGAAAAAAGGCAGGTCCAGTGACACAGCGACACAATAGGACCTAAGCTTTCACATATAGTTGAAAAGGTCTAGTGGTAGAAAACTTGTATTAGCAAGCGCTCATTCTTCTGCTTTCTCTCGTATGCAAAATCACTCTTTTGAGGGGCCCTGAAACACTTTTTTGAGTAATCATGAAAATAATTCACTGAAACAGTTGATTGCCTCCGAAATTCAATGCCGCAAAAATGTTAAGAATCCGCCCAGTACGAGCGGAGTTACAAAGTCATACGCTGCAATCACATTCTCTTTTTCTCCTCCCGAGGAAAGCGCTGGAAGATGAACAGGGGGAGGGGGGCAGTGGAGAGGCAAACAAGGTATGTCACATGCGCTTTGTGACCTTGAGCACTTTTTTCTTTTTTTTGCGGCTTTTTCGTTGCGATCACGCGCACACCTGTGGACAAGTCGTGACCTTCTGCGGCGACCTCCATAACGAACGAGTGTGCCATGTTCAAATCAGTCAACGGCTGATAAATGGGCTTGCTACGTGTGATTTTTGAGCGTCTTTCATAATTTGTCGAAGGAAGAGAAAGCAATTTTTAACTGACTTTTATAATTTATTGAGGATTGTAGGCAGCGTGATGGGCTATAACATTTGGCTCCCGTGTTCTTGGAAGCCTCTACTTTTGATCGGCATCTTTTTCTGACCATGCTCCAAAAGTGTTGCAGGGCCGCTTTAAGAACTTCACGATAAAGGGCTTGGTGGAAGTGCGGTTCTCGTTTTCTTTGGCATACTTTACAACAGCAAGTTTGAATTTTGCTGTATGTACAAATATTGTCTCTCATCACAAGGGATTACAGGATGGATAAATAGTGAAACGTAAACTTTCTAAAACGTCAAAGCATGTGTTGCAGCGTAGATATGGTGACTCCAACAAAGGGTACTGTTTACAGCACAGGCCTTCGCATGTCTCTGACCCAGAAAATTGTTCGTGCCCTGTCGTCAGCATGCATTTTTCCAGTGAGAGAGATGGAAAAGTTTAGAGAGACAGAAAAGTGCTTGTGCAGTTTTGGCCGCCCATCAACAGATTTGGGTGTTCAGGTATGATATTCTAGAGACCATTATTTGGGGAAGTCCATGAAAGAGACTTCGCACTTGCAGCCAGTTTCATGTATGTCATATTGTTGAGGATGTGAAGTTGGCTGCTTTAATGGGCTTCCAGATTTAAAATTAACTGCTCTAATCTGCTCTGAAATGGAAATTTTTGCTGCTCTAAAGTGCTCAAAAATGAAACTCCCAGCTGGTTTGTACCACCACATGAACCTTCATTTTATCATTCATTTAAGCAGCCGTGCTAGAAAGCCAACCATTTTGTGCATGCCCCAATTCTAAAGTTTAGTCGGTGTGGTAAAATACAAGCACTGGCCATGATGGTAATTGTCCACTTTATAGGGCAGTTATGTTCATGCAAACCTGGTAGTGTTAGTCGAGGCCAAAGGTTGTATGGTCACTGATGTTCTCGTCCACTTTATTTTCCGCACACTCAAATCCCGATTGCGAAACAACATTTAGGCTGTACAATTATTGCACCCTATATCATATCTGGCTTCATTATTTTCAGATTTTTGTGGGGAGAGACAAAAAACTTATATTTCGAAAGCCTTGTTTAGGTTTGAGCTCTAGAGTGAGGATAGTTATAGCGCGGCAACGGGAGAACGACAAAAGGACAAGAAGCAGACTCTTTGTCGTTGTTCTGTTCTCGCCCTATAACTATCGTCATGTCATACGAATCAGCCCAAACCGCCACACCTCTAGAGTGAGGCTTTACTGACCTCCCATTAGATGGTTAGTATATGGTCAAGGAGGATTTTTTCGCCCAGATTCTTAACCCAGGCCTCCCATGTATGTTAGATTGGAGTGATCGACGTTGTGGGGTATTGGCTCTGGGACAGTGCCATTTGTAGTTGGTATGGAACCGTACGCTTGGCGATGAGGTGTATTTAGACTTTGTTGAATTTTGTGCAATGTAAAGTTATTCGGCAGGGAGTGTGTTTGTGCTTGCCTTAAGAGTGCGGTTGGTTTTCAGGGAGAGCTTCAGGCGGTTTACGAGGCTCCTGTCAGGCTATTTGGAGGTATTCCAGGTAGGCTCTTCATTCCTGATGGCATTCGGCGTGGTCCACTGTGGGCTGATAAGTTACAGGCCAACTCTGGGAAGTAATTGAACATTAGGGTATTGAAGCCTCAACGTGGATCTGGCAGTTTCAAGTAATATAGAGAGATTATGGTATCCATAAGTAGTGATGTAAACCAGTACTTTTGGTGGGATATCATTCTGGAGGAAGGCTCGTAAGGCTGCCTGCCAGCCTGTCCTGACAGTGAGTTCTTGAGAGGCATGTTCATTCTGTGTGATGGCTTGCATTATGGCATTTCTGCTATTGGCATAGCAGGAATGTAGTTGCGAAAAGAAATGAGCCCTTTCTGCACTGGCCAGCCACTGTCTTATAGACTGTGCTGACTTTTTGACCACTTTATCACCATTCTGTACTGTTAATAATTGGAAATGGTATGGTATGTATGTGTTGGTTTGTGCAGCATAAGAAACAGTGCACTTAGTGCTCTCTTAGTTCGCAGTGTTTTTATTTCGGAAGGTTGTTTTGACAGTCCTGTCACCCAATTAGCCCTCTGCAGCCGATCATGCGTGCACAGGAATGCCTCGCCTGGCTCGAGCACCTCATCTGGAAGGCCAGGCTCTTCCAGATGGCTTGCCATTCAGGGTAGTGCCGTGAACGTGTTCACCCTACAGGCAACTCCACCTGCCCAGTCAGTGCTGTTGTGCCTCGCCCAAGTTCCACGTGGTCTTCGCGGCCTGCTGGCACCTGGCAGCTGTTGATGAGTCAACCCTGCACCGGGACGGCGACGGACGCGGACAATCGGGAAAAACCACGTCGCCGGCTCCTCTTGACACAAAAGTCGTTGGCCAAGCTTTTGTCAGCAGCCGAGAGCAACACTCCGAAGCAGCGTCGACCCAGCAGCTGTACGGGGTATTCTGCATTGCTTGAGTCAACCTGGCTGCATCAGGGAGCGACTTTGCGCATGGGATTCCACGTCATCTCACTGTGGTGCCACGCTGGCGCGTGGGGTCTCTCTCACCAAACAGCGAACTGGGCATGCCTTGCCCCCTTTCCTAGGTTCAGAGGGAGGCGGTGTTTGGCTTTCCCTCTTCGGGGACGGAGAGGAAGACGACGATCTCATTGGAGTATCCTGCGCATAATTTTCCTTGCAAGGGATCTTGGGAAGGCGGACGATGTATAAAAACGCTAGCGCAGAGGCGCTCGTGGGTGATTCTCTTTTCATGTTGTACCACGCTACCATGTAAATACTGTATATAAACATTTTTTTCTCCTTCTCCGGCTTCTCTACTCGTCCTCTCCGGGGACTCTGATGGCCCGAGTCCGCACCACGCTACCCAAAGGCGCAACAGTGGTGGCAGCGGTGGGATTCGCCTGCGTCGGCTGCATCGAAGTGGTGAGTGCCGCGTGTTTGCTCTTCTTTTCGCCAGACTCGTTAGCGCAGATGGTCGGTAACGTGGTAGGGTGATTTTGGTAAATTTTGATTCGCAGACCAAGAATTGGGTGGCTCGTGGGCAAAATTTACCTTAGAAGAGAAACGGTGTGCATATCTAAGATGGAGAAGTTTAAGGTCCAAGAACTCCTCGAAATTTGTCAGGAGCTGAATATTTCGGTCGGCTCGGTTAAAAGAAAACAACAAATTTTGGAGCACTTGGGAAAAGAGGAAGTGAGTTTAGAAGAGGCCATTGAGGCCAGAGAAACCATTTTGGCAAAGAAAGAGGAGCGTGAGCGCTTAGCCCGTGAACAGAGAGAGGAGGAAATAAGGAGGGATCGCGAGAATAAAGAACATGAAATCCGTCTGAAAGAACTTGAGCTTCGTATGTCCGTGGGAAATCGAAATTCAGGGGGTGGAGAATCAAAGATAAAGGATCTAATCCACACCTTCAAGGCGGGTGACGACATTGCATTATACCTCGTGCATTTTGAGCGAACATGCGAAAATGCAGGGTTTAGTAGGGAGACTTGGCCACAAAAACTGATATGCGTACTACCAGGCGAAGTATCCGATGTTATCGCAAGAATGAATAAAGAGGACTCCGAGGTGTATGACAGGGTAAAGGCTGCATTGCTACGAAAATATCGCCTATCGACAGAGGCTTTCCGCCTGCGGTTCAGGCACTCTAAGAGGGGCAACGAATCTCATTCAGACTATGCCTACCAAATTAGAGCCAACTTTGAAGAGTGGCTCAAAAGCGCGCAAGTCTATGGCAACCATGACAAGGTCATTGAGTTGATGGTACTTGAGCAGTTTTACCGGGGAATTCCCGAGGAGGTAAGGCTTTGGGTGCAGGATAGGATGAAAGACGTAGACATGAACAGGGCAGCAGAACTCGCCGAAGATTACTGCTCACGCCGTAGTCTCCGCAGTACACCACGAACTTCGGAAAAAAGTGAAAAGGTAGAAAGCTGGTCGGGAAACCAGGGACGCAAGAGGTTTGCAAGAAATAACTGGAAACCCGAGAATTCCAAGTTATTAGACAGTCAGCAGGGAAAGGACAGTGAGGGGACTAAGGCGGCACCTTCATCAGGTTCAAAGGCGCCTGGTGACATAGCGCATGCGTTAGAAGCGCGGAAGCCAGTTGTTTGCTACAGCTGCGGAGAAAAGGGCCACATGGCCAGGAGCTGTAAGAAGCACATGGCATTTGCCACAATTCAGGAGTCAGAGGATAGCTTAAAGCTGTTGAAGCCTTACATGAGGACACTCTCAGTGAACGGCCGAATGTGTAGGGTATTGAGGGACTCGGCGGCCACAATGGATGTAGCGCATCCAAGTTGCGTATCTTCCGAAGACTATATAGGAGAGTGTGCCTGGATTCGGCAAGTGGCAGAAAAGCAAAGCGTCTGCCTACCGATAGCGAGGGTTGTAATCGAGGGCCCTTTCGGCCAATTGTGTACGGAAGCAGCAATTTCAGCCAACCTTCCGGAGCACTTCCCTTACCTATTTTCAAATAAGTCTGAGGAAATGTTAAAAACACGTGGAGAATCATTTGCCACCGAAATAGCTTGCATGGCCCTTACCCGTTCGAAGGCGCGCGAGCTGACGCAACAGCTGAGCAGCTCACCCTCTGGGGAGCAGACGTCCGAGGGCAGTGTAGGAAAACCTGAGGTAGTTGCGACGGAAAATGGGTCTGCCATGCGAGTTGTCGAGACGGAAACTGGGGCTATGGTCGACAACAGCGAGGAAATATCTCTAACGCCCGAAAACGAGGACTTGGTGACAGGCTCGGTGTTAACACCCGCGTCCACTAGTTGGTGTCAGCTAGCCAGAACCGACCGTGCAACGCTAGTGGTCGATCAAAAGGCGGATCTCGCACTCTCTATGCTGCTAGATGCCATACATAAGGAAGGTAACTCTAGGAAGAACGTTTCGTTCTACACCCAAAACGAGGTGTTGCATCGCAGGTATGAGAACGCTAAAGGGCGGGTCTACAACCAAGTGGTAGTTCCACTAAAATACCGGCGGAACATTCTCGACCTGGCCCACAGCAACGCATGGGCGGGCCACTTAGGTATAAAGAAAACGAAAGCTAAGCTGGCTCAGGAGTTCTACTGGCCCGGGTGCTGGAAGGATGTAGAGATGTTTGTCCGTGAATGCGACACTTGTCAGCGGATAGGAAAATCAACAGACAAATGGAAGGCACCAATGAAACTAGTGCCAATAATCACAGAACCCTTCCGTCGGCTCGTGATTGACATCGTGGGGCCTCTGCCTCCATCTAAATCAGGATATCGGTACGTCCTGACCGCGCTGTGCGTTGCCACCAAGTTCCCGGAGGCAATCGCACTGAAAGAGTTGAGTTCAGTATGCGTGGTGGACGCATTGTTGTCTATTTTTTCTCGGGTGGGTTTTCCCTCGGAGATACAGTGTGACAACGGAAGTGTGTTCACAAGCTGCCTTACGACTACATTCCTAGAACGCTGCGGGATAAAAATCGCGCATAGCTCTATTCACCATCCACAGTCGAACCCTGTGGAACGCATGCACTCGGTCATGAAACGCGTTTTGCGAGCTTTGTGCTTTGAGCATAAAAGTGACTGGGAGGGGTGTATACCAGCTGCGATGTTTTCTCTGAGGTCGGCCCCACACGAGAGTACGGGTTTTAGTCCGGCTGAACTTGTCTACGGCAGGAACTTGAGAGGTCCGCTGCACTTGATACGAGAGTCATGGACTGGATATGGGGAGGACCCTAATGTGGTTTCCTATGTACTGGATTTATTGGGGCGACTGGGGACTACACGCGAAGTGGTGGAGAGCAACATGCGCGCAGCACAGGCGCTTTCCAAGGCCCGTTACGATAAGTCAGCTCGAAAGCGAGTCTTTAGAGTGGGCGATGAGGTGATGCTGTTGTGCCCTTCAAGAAAAAACAAGCTGGACGTACAATGGGAGGGACCAGCGACAGTGATGTCAGTGCTTTCAGACACCAACTACGAGGTAAAGTGGGGCCGGAAATGCCCCAAAGTGTATCACAGTAACCTAATGAAACCCTACATGCGACGAAAAGCAGTAGTAAACCTTGCACTCAATGTTCCTGAGGATGAGGGCGCGGAAATCCTTTGTCTTTCCGATGGCACGGTCAGCAGCACATTGTCAGATAGGGTAGACACAGGGAACACCCTAAGTAAGGCTCAAAAGGAAGATTTAGAGCTTTTAGTACAGGAATTCGCTACCGTTTTCTCCGAGAAGCCAGGCAAAACGGATGTGATTAAGCACGACATTGAGCTGACGGTTAACAAGCCGATCAGCTGTAAGCCGTATCGGGTGTCACCTAGACAGAGAGAGATACTAGAGGCCGAAATTCGCCGCATGATCGACCTAGGTGTTATCATCGAAGCAGACAGTGATTTCACCTCGCCTTTGATTTTGGTTGAGATTCCGGGCCGTGATCCAAGGCCATGCGTGGACTATCGCCGCTTGAACTCTGTAACAGTCGACCAGACTTACCCTATTCCTAACATTGAAGAGAGGGTAGAGACAGTGTCTAAGGCGAAATACATTTCTACGTTAGACCTTGTTAGGGGGTATTGGCAGGTCCCTTTGACAGAGCGCGCGAGTCGATACGCTGCTTTTATCTCACCCCTGGGCACTTTTCGTCCTTTGATGATGAGCTTTGGGCTCAAGAACGCGCCGTATTGTTTCAGCCGCCTGATGGATAAGGTTCTCCACGGGCTCGAGAAATTTGCGCTGCCTTACCTAGACGATGTGGCGATATTTTCGGACAAATGGGAAGACCATGTTGAACACCTTCGGATGGTTTTGGAACGGATCAAAAATGCAGGTCTTACGGTAAAGAGAGAGAAATGTCATTTGGGCTGTGCTGAAGTAAGCTATTTAGGGCACATTGTAGGAAATGGGCGTCGTCGACCGTCCGAACTCAAGGTAGCCGCGGTGGTCGGTTATCGTCGTCCCAGCACTAAGACCGAGATGAGAGCATTCCTCGGCCTCACAGGTTACTATCAGCATTACGTCCCGAATTACTCCGAGATTGCCAGCCCTTTGACAGATAGTTTACGCAAGACCGAACCTGTGAACATTCAATGGGACTCTAAGAAGGAAGACGCTTTTCAGAAGCTGAAGCACGCATTGAGTGAGAAACCCGTCTTGAGGGCACCGGATTTTGCAAAACCTTTCACTATTCAGTGTGATGCAAGCGAACGCGGTTTAGGAGCAGTGCTATGTCAGACGGACCAGAGTGGAGAGGAGCGGCCGGTTTTGTATTTGAGTCGCAAATTGAGCAGCAGGGAAGAGGCTTATAGCACTTCGGAAAAAGAATGTGCTTGCATTGTTTGGGCCGTACAAAAACTAGGCTGCTATGTTGCTGGCTCTAAGTTTATTATAGAAACTGATCACTCTCCACTAACCTGGTTACACCAAATGTCACCTAAGAATGGTCGTTTGCTCAGATGGAGCATAGCACTGCAGCAGCACAATTTCGAGGTGCGCTACAAGAGAGGTGGCCTTCATACAAATGCAGACGCCCTAAGTCGAGCGTTTTGACTCGTCAAAAGACGCGGAAGGTTTGTTTGATTTTTTGTTTACCTTTACCTAGTTTATGTGTACTCTTTTTTTTTTATTCCAATGTGTTACAGTGAGGGCGTAGAGAAATTTTTCACTGACTCCCTCGTTGTCCCGAGCTCTACAGTTTGCTTGTTTAGCTTGATTATAATGTTATCTCGATTCCAAATGGAATTACGTATGAAAGAGTTACTGGACACTTGTCCCGATTAGTATGCACATTGTTTCCTTGAGCTTAAGTTATTAAGATAAGATGTTTGCTTTGTAAAATCTGAGGCCTGGCGATGAGAGTGGCGTGCACGCGGTGCTTGTCGCATTGTGTGTGGCTGACAAAGGTCGTTTCTTGGAGCTTGTCACCCACTTTTCACCGAAGCGGTGCGCAGAGGCCAGCTCTTGGAGCATTCCAGTTTGACCAGGCCCTTCGAGAAAGCAAGAGCCTTGCCGGAACGTCGCCGACATCGATCCGGCCGAGCTGCATGGAACAACTCGACCTCCCGATGTATCATCTGGCGGCGGGGGTGCTGTTGTGCCTCGCCCAAGTTCCACGTGGTCTTCGCGGCCTGCTGGCACCTGGCAGCTGTTGATGAGTCAACCCTGCACCGGGACGGCGACGGACGCGGACAATCGGGAAAAACCACGTCGCCGGCTCCTCTTGACACAAAAGTCGTTGGCCAAGCTTTTGTCAGCAGCCGAGAGCAACACTCCGAAGCAGCGTCGACCCAGCAGCTGTACGGGGTATTCTGCATTGCTTGAGTCAACCTGGCTGCATCAGGGAGCGACTTTGCGCATGGGATTCCACGTCATCTCACTGTGGTGCCACGCTGGCGCGTGGGGTCTCCCTCACCAAACAGCGAACTGGGCATGCCTTGCCCCCTTTCCTAGGTTCAGAGGGAGGCGGTGTTTGGCTTTCCCTCTTCGGGGACGGAGAGGAAGACGACGATCTCATTGGAGTATCCTGCGCATAATTTTCCTTGCAAGGGATCTTGGGAAGGCGGACGATGTATAAAAACGCTAGCGCAGAGGCGCTCGTGGGTGATTCTCTTTTCATGTTGTACCACGCTACCATGTAAATACTGTATATAAACATTTTTTTCTCCTTCTCCGGCTTCTCTACTCGTCCTCTCCGGGGACTCGGATGGCCCGAGTCCGCACCACGCTACCCAAAGGCGCAACAGTGCCAAGACAGTCTTTCTCGCCGTAAGCACATTTTGGGATTCCCACTGATTGAATGGAAAGGTGATCATAGGGCTGGCAGATACAAATTAGGAAAGCACAACAGGACCCTCTTAATCAATCCATCAATGACAACTTGTGGGCACGAGGTTGTGTGTGGCCCTGTCTACATAAAAGCTTTTTTCATGTATAGTGGGGGAGAGGTGTTGTTTGGTTTTGATACATGCACATTAGTCATCAGCAATGATGAGTGGCATGCTTTCATCGACGGAATTTCTGCTGCAAGGAGTCTCTTCAGTGTTAGCTTAATTGCCGAGGAACACTGATAAAAAGCTTTTCACTGAGTCTTTTTTTTAATCAGAGCTCAGGTGTATAGCGAGGTACAGTCGTCCTAATTTTTTGTGCAACATAGAATTTACTGATTTTGCTGCTTGTGTCGGTGTTTTAGAGTCGAGTGTTTGGGACCACAGTGCGATGTAAGCATAATATTAAAGTTTCACATTGCTGTGTTCTTACATATGACAGTGGCAGTGCATCCGAAGTCACATTTTATTGTAAAAAAGCCCAAAAGTAAGCCAGTTTAGGGAAATTAGCCCCATCATTGTAAATCTAGCCCAGTTTGCAAGCTTTTAGAGATTTCTTCCGGCTCTTTATCAGGCACACTTGTGAGCCATTGGGCTAAAATTCAGTAACTCTACAACTTATGAACAGAATTGTATAAAAATTTGCACTTTCTCTAATGGTAATGTAATGAACATACCCCAAAAGCTTTCTAAAGATATCTTAGCAAATAAAAAATTCCCGCATATCCACTTAGGGAATGATGAGTGGGGTGAAGTACTAAAGGGTTTCATTGCTAAACCATAAACCATCCGCCAATATTGTCTACTACAACATCAAAGACGTGAAAAACACTGTGTATGTTTATACAAAAATTTTTTTCATTTGTAAGTGGTAGCTATATGTCGCTTCTGTTCCCCCTTCATTATAACGGCTTCATGGTAGGTGAAGTGTTTGATTGGTGATGGGGTGTTGTGGGATCTTTGCAAGGACGAAGTAGTGGGCAGTTTGCAAAGATGGAACTATAGGTGGTCAGGTACATACAAGGGATAGACAGATCCACGCCTTAAGGAGCTTAGCTCGTACAATTTAGGTATCCCGGGTAGCCTCCCATTTATGTACATCGATTCTCACGAGAGGACTGCCCCCGCAATGAAGTCATTTGCACTCTGCATCAGCAGTGGACAGCTGACGCAATCCTTGCTTTCAAATCGAAAAACATTCGGCATTTTTATGTCGATGCTGTTGTAGTCTGTGTGGTAGAACTTAACTACCATGGTAGCCATGGCAGCAGAATTGTGCTAAACTTGCTCCTTCCAGAAAATGTTACGTCTGTACGCTTCTAAAGCCGGTCATTTACCCGGGTTGGACCTTAAACTTGTTATCTTTTATCGCTAAGTGAACCCAGTGCCAGAGAGAGAGCCTGTTTATAAGAACAAAATTCTCACATTGCAGTTTCACTTGCTCAAGCGGAGTTAAGCAGAAAAAGAAAAATGTGCCCATTCATTTCCCACAGCCCAGCCCCAGCGAACGCTCGAGCAGCCAAGGCTCCAGCGGTGGGCGAGGCTGATGCAGGAAGCGAGCTGCCTCGCTATTTCCTGCGAAGCCATGCCCGGCAGGTCTTGCAGGGGCAGCACGTTGCTGAGACGCGAAAGCTTGAGGCCAGGGAGAACAGCAGTGGCAAGAGGAGGCGCCTGGAGAGCCCCCCCCCCCACCTTCCCCCTGAGCAGGCCAAGCCCGCCGAGGATCCAGAGGCAGCCAGTCCCGGCCAGCGTCAAAGCCAGGGACCGCCTCATGGTGAGAGTACATCTTTCGTATAACATTCGTTATGGTCAACCATGTTGCTAGCGATGACCTGCTGAAATGTTTTGCACAGCAAGTCATCAGAATGGCCGCTCGCTTTTGAGGAACGCTGAAGCACGTTTGGAATTTAAATGAATGAGCTTTTGCTCTGATGTCATGAAATTTCGTGCTCTAAAAACGTGTCAAGCTTTTTCAGAACTAGTGAAAACAGCTGTAGTTTGGTTAGAAATCGCAGCAAGCATCTCGTACGGTGATGCAAATATTTCTGTTGTAAAGGCTGGTGGAAGCTTCAGGACAGTTACCCCCTGCAGGGCTTCGCAAACCATCAGGACCCAAGTGAAAATTTCCTGCTGATTGGCTATTGGTTCCAGCAGTGCTCGTTTATTAGCTTATTCTCAGTAGGTAATGGAGCCAGCAGGTGATGAAACCAGTAGCTGGTGGTTCCAGCAGGTGTTGAAACTTGCAACTGATAGAACCAGCAGCTGATGGAACAAATAGCTGGTGGTTCCAGCGCAGTGTTGCAGGCAGTCGGCCAACTTGTAACTCGCAGACATGGAGCAGACTTCCAAGCAACAAAGCAGGCAATAAGTCTGATTCGAGCTGCATATTGTCAGCTGCAGGCTTTATTGCAGCTCGAACCAGCTGAAATACGCCCTGTTTCTAACTGGAAGTTAGTTCCTTCACAGCTAAACAATCGTCACATTCCAATTTGTAATACTGAGTAATATGAGTTAGTAATACGAGTTACAGTGGTACCAATGAGCAGATTGTTTGTTCCCCTCAATAGCATGTAGTTCTAAAGGGGCTGCTTTTCAAAAGTCTGTTAAGTACACCCATAACACACAAGCGTTGATCTATTACGTTTTATTAAATATCCAACATTTACACTTGAAAAAGGTAATCTGCCAGCTTCGTCTCCTGCTCATATTGTTCCAAATGAAAATCGACAGGGAACCTTGATCCACACCACTGACGTCTGTATTGTCAAGGGCAGTCTAGTAATGAAGTCAATCTATAACAAAATAAGACTTCGTTGTCTATGCAGATCTTGACTGCAGTTATCATTGTTAACGTCCATTCGCGGGAAGCAGTGTGCAGGACGACGTACATATAAAGCGATTAACTTTTACATCTATACAGCCCTATTATTTCACTCAGAAAACTAGAATTAAGCAGTGTGATAACTTTTCAGTACACGGAGACAAAGGATCATGGCTTACTTGCAGCAACCGGCATGCATATGTAAATTCATTATTATCACAAACATCAATGTAGGACAAAGTGAGCTTAATAAAGCTCAGACGCATTCTAATTGTGCACGGTTTACTTATACTTGAAATAAATATGCAACTTACTTGCATGAAAGATCGATCGCTGAGATACAAGGTGGGCCTCAATCTGCACTCACGAAATGAAAACACCCCATACCATAGCACCAAAAACAGCTCAACTAGGCTGATATTCACCTGTTACACTTTCCGGGTATGTAACTGACCCAAAAATAAACTATTACATGTTACACAGATTCCAGAGGAAACTTGCAACTAACACATCGAACATACAAATGCAAAAACAGACGAGTGACGACAAGAGCACAACATGTGTTGTAATTAACTACCGCACTAGGACGTCATAATAATTTATACGTTATATAAGACTGCTATTTATTATGCCTTTACCTGTAAATAAATAATAAAACTTTTTATTGTGCAGTATTTTTTATTATTAGGTAGCTAACGATTCAGTATTAGTTTGAAAGGAAAAAAAAACGCCAATACAGTCTAGCTCGATTATATAGAACCCGTTTATACCAAATTATCTTGTATATCGAACAATTCCCAAACACGGTAAGTTTACATTGAGAATATAGTAAAAGTTACTGTTTCATTGAACGAAAATAGCAACGACCACTGATATCTCAAACTATATGTGCCTCAAAAGTGCCCCAGCAAGTTGGCTTTCCCTCGTGGTGTCGGGGAAAACTGCCGGCGTCACCCTAGAAAAAGTTGGTTAGACCCAGTTGTGCGCGGACGAACACCCCCCTCCAAGAAATGATACCGGCCCGCTCGCAGCGCTTACAGCCAATCAGAGGCCGTCATGTTTTCTCCGAGGCGCGGAGGCGGTAGAAGTGAGCGCCATTTTTTCTTTCTTTGTGCTTGTGTGCCTGCTGCTGCCAGTTCAGCGTGGTCTGTGGTGTTGCCTGTTGGTGCCCTGTGAACTGTATTGACGCGCTTTCATCATGGCTTGCGCAAAGAGGCAAAATTTGCTGTTCGCCGCGAAACTTAAAATTATCAATCGGGTTGAACGCGGGGAAAACAAGTCCGACGTCGCCGCCACTTACAACGATCCAAGGAGCACCTTGAGTACTACACTGAAGAACAAGGCAGACATCAAGGCCAAGTCGGACAAAGGCCAGGTGCCTGTGGCGCCCGACGTTTGCGCGCTTCTGTGTACGAAGATGTTGAAGCGGCCGTTTACAAGTGATTTGTGGACGTTCGGTTGGGAAACATCCCGGTGTGTGGCCCTATGATCGAGCAGAAAACCAAGAACCTTGCTTTTCTGCTTGGCAGGAATGATATACAAGGCGATTCAGGCTTACTTCAGCGGTTCAAAGAACGGCACGGCATCGTTGGCAATGCTGTTTCAGGTGAAAGCAGAGTGGCGGACCTGGACAGCGTAGAAAAATGGCTCAAGGAAAATTGGCGATATATCACAGCAAGATATAGAGCCCAAGATATCTTCAATGCGGATGAAACCACCCTATTTTGGCAAATGTTGCCAAACAAGACACTTGCGTGTCGTGGCGACAAGACAAGCGGCGGCAAGGCAAACAAAGGTCGTGTGTCCGTGCTGTTGGCAGCTAATTTAAACGGATCGAAAAAGCTGCAAACTCTGGTTATTAGGAAAAGCACGGCACCGCGATGTTTTCGAAATGCGCTGTCGCTTCCAGTTACCTGCCGAGCAAACTCAAAAGCGTGGATGACCAGGGAGCTTTTCAGCAGATGGCTATTGTCGCGGAATGATGATTTGGTAGGCTAAAATCGCAAGGTGTGCCTGCTCGTGGACATTTGTTCATCGCACCACTGCAATACGACCTTCAGCAACATCGAGATGCGTTTTTTGCCCCCGAACACTACGTCTGCACTGTAACCACTGGATCAAGGCGTTAAACGCGCAATGAAAGCTGGCTATCGGAAGCGCCTGGTGAAGAGGCTGCTGCAGAACCTTCGTGTCAGCAGGGAGCTTAAGGTTGACTTGCTCGGAGCTATTTCTATGTTGAGTAGATTGTGGGCAGATGTTAAGAAGAAGACGATCCAGAACTGCTTTAGGCATGCCGGCTTCCGCATGCCTAGTGATGACACCCCAAATTCTGACAGCACTGAAGACACCGCAGGTGTTTCCGCCGAAGTTTGGAACGAGCTGGCAGAGTTCCCGGGTGCTATGGACGGATCGACATTCGACGAGTTCGTCAGTGTGGACGATGATGTCCTCATCATGGGCCAACTACAGGATGAGGATTACATTGCAGACGTCGTGCCGACCACGAGCCACAACGACGATCCATTGCCTACACAGTAAAAATTTTTACACCCAGAAGGGTGTAAATGAGCTTGTCCCGGGGACGACATCCTAAGGGTGTTAATTCAGCACCTTCCAAAAAGGGTGCTTTTTTATGCACCCTTGGAATAGGGTGTACATGTAAAAAACTGTAGGATGTTAAAAAACACCCTTAAGGAAGGGTGCCTTCGATGTCCATCACTTTTTTAGCACCCTCTGAGAAGGGTGCGAGAAGGGTGTACAAGGGTGTTGAGTGCCCATGGCAGGGGTGCCAGTATTCTTTTAGACTGCACTAATAGATATCAGCATGCACTGATTACACACTACTTGAAGAAAGTGGTCCTCATTATCAATGGTGCGCCACCTGTCGAGCTCCATTCATTGCGTCTGGGCAAAAATATAAACGCGTGCCATCGTGTATGAACTTGTGCTGGATCTATATATACTTCACAGTATATGCATAATGCACGTTACAGAAAATGAAGCCTTGCTGCCCTAGCATATTGCGTTTATTTAATAGGCAAATAAAATATAAACTTTTCTTCTGCCACACAACTTTTTCACCAGATATACGTTCACGTATACGTACACTACACATGCAACACCTCAAATGTTTATTATATTTATTCAGTTTCACTTCATTGACAATTCTTTGCAACATACAATTACAATGGTTTCAGTTTAGTATACTGCTTCAAGTACATAGAGACTACAAATAGTATATACGCTAATATATCCCTATAATTCTTTCAAGTATCTAGAATCCCAGTGGTTTCCGGTTTAATACTCCTTCATGTACACAATCGGTTAATAGGAATGAAATACAAGCATATATATACTTATGATTCTTTCAAATATATACAATCACCATGATTTCACTATATACGCCTTCATGTACACAATCGTTCCCAAGAAGTGATGCACACAAAAATATATATGGATAGTGTTTTCAAATGTATATAATCACAGTGGATTAAGCTTTGTATTCCTGGATGTATAACAATTGGTTATGAGAAATGATGTACATGCAAACATATACGGGTTTTTGCACATATAACTTTAGCGAATACTTAAGAAACCAATACAATGATCAGAAACACAATAAGCTAAAAACGAACACAAACATGAGTCAAAACACACAAAAAACAAAAGAGGTAATGCATAATTATGGCTAATGACACAGCTGGGTCACTTTATGCCAAATGTCCCAGCCATTTTGGCAACCATCTCAAATGTATTCGAAAAACTCGTGCTGCATTGAAAATAGTGAACTTCTGGAATATTTAGGAGAGGAAAAATATTTGGTCACGTGGCTGCCTTGTAAACTTCCTGGAATGCCGTCTAGGTGTTGTATGTGAAAAATTTTATTTTAAAAGCACCGCTCCTTCTTTTCATACGAAACTCGGTCTATGTGTTACGTAACAAGAGCTTAATTTGGGAGAGTTGGTTCATCGTGGTTGTGTGCTAGTCACAGCGCGACAACTTTCGGAATAGACAGAAAGGACAGGAAAGAGCACCGACTGTCAACTGAATTTAATGAATGTGCTACGAGCGCTTTTATACGGAGTACAAGAACCGTGTTTATGCGCGACGACACGTGTGAGCACTACAAAATAATCTTTAACAGTGAAAAGAATACTCCCTCTCGGAAAGGATAAGTGAACGTGTAGTGATGCACTGATCATTGGTTTACCTGATAAAAAATACTTCTACAAACATTAAATTGGCATTAAGTAAACCTATTCTCGTGACGAATGGGGCAAGATTGACTATTCCTGTTCCTGTTTAGTACACACACTTTTGAAAGCTTGCAAGGAGTGGAAAACAACACGCTAATATCATATCTGCTGGCTATTTTTTTAATTGTGAGACACATGATGTGGTATAACATGCAATGGTTTTGGTCATTGTTTTTTGTTGATCCTGTCTAACTTTACTTTCTGCAGGAGGGTTTTGCAAATGGGTGTGATGATTCTGTTGGGATACCCAGCATCTTTTAGTCTTTTAATCTGGTTTTTAAACCTGACCTCCCCCTTGTGCTAACATGACTTCTGAAGGTTGGCCTGAGTACATGTGGTATCAATTCCTCTTTCTACTAATTTTGAATGCCCACTATCAAAAGGCAGAACATTCTTAGCACTCCTGGGCTGGTAGCACCAGCCAATACCCCAACAGCATCATCACACTTGTTTGTGAAACCCTCCTGCAGAAAGTAAAGTTAAAGGAAGCAGGACCAAAAGAAAAAGAGAATGACCAATCACCTTTGCATGTCACACGGTACTACGTACATAAGGTGTCTCACAATTTTAGGAAAAGAGCCAGCAGATATGACATTGTTGTTTTCTACCCCTTGCAAGCTTTCAAAAGTGCATGTACTTACAGCAACAGGAATAGTCAATCTTGCACCATTCGTCACTAGAATAGGTTTACTGAATGCCAATCTAATGTGTATAAGATACCGCTAACATGTGGAAAAGTAAACAGGACAAACTGGGCAATGCTTCAATGATCAAGCAAGACAGCATGCTTTAAATGTTAAGAAGAGCTATAGTAGTCTCATGGCTGGGCACCGTGAAGAATGTAAGTGTAGTCCTAGGTTTCATAAAACACGGTTTTTGAAAAAAAAGCAAGCAGAAAAATGAGAGATTTTAGAACTCTTTATCAAGAAGGCCAAGGATCAATGCATCAGTACACCTTCACTTATCTTTTCCGAAAAAGAGTATTCTTTTCTCGGTTAAATATATTTTGTCATGGTCACACTTGTGTTGTTGCAGATGAGCCCTGGTCTTGTGCTCAGTATAAAAACGCTCGTAGCACCTTCAATAAAATTCAGTTGACAGCGCTCTTTCCTGTCCTTTTTGCGATAAGATTTTTATTACAGAAAGAATTTCATTTTCTTACAATTTAGGTATAATGATGAGTTTTCATTGTATCACAACATGGAGCAAATTGCATCTCAATACGGACAAAAATCACAATTTTGTGAAATTCGTGATATTTTCTCGTATATTTCAGCAGATTGAGAGGTCTAAAGATATTTTTTTCTCAAAATATACCTTCTGTGGAGTCAATATTCACTGCTCAGATATTCATACAAAGTGCAATATTGCAATAAAAATGCAAACATAACACATTTTGGCTTTATTCTTGGAAGCGAATGTGGCTAAAAAATTGCACTATTACTATTGAGCTTCAAATACCTTACTGAAGCACATTTACTTAACAGGTAGACCGAATTTGCTTTAGAAAAAATAAGCGGTAGTTTTAAAACGAAATTTTCCACAAACAGCACACAGACGGCATTATGCCAGAATGTTATAAGCTAGCCACATGAACAAAACAATTTTCTCGCTGAAATATTCTAGCAGTTCACTGTTTTCAACGCAGTAAGTCAGCACTTTTTTTTCAAATACAATTCCGATGGTCGCCAAAGTTGCTGGGACGTTTGGCATGGAATGGTCCAGCTATATTTAAGCAAAATAACTTACACAAATAACAATGTTTGTTCATCTACCATGACCACACTAGAAAAAGTTGTTCAGGCATTGTGACACTAAAATTTTCAGCGTCGTACTGCCTGAACAACTTCTTTGATAAACTCCAAACTCACGCCGAGAAAAATCCGCTCAATCACGGTGGTTGTTAAAGGCCTTGCGGCAGTAGACAATGTTGAAAATAAAAAAATCAACTCATCAGTGCTGTCACTCCTTCTTCGTCGTTACTGACACGGAAGATTCTTCGGTTATCCATGTGGAGGTTCAGGAAGTAGGCTTGCTCTAGACTGGGGCCGGGGGGTAGACTACGCAGGACGTCAGCGGCACCCTCTCATCCTGTAATA
The DNA here is from genome assembly GCA_013436015.1 of Rhipicephalus annulatus. Lineage (NCBI taxonomy): Eukaryota > Metazoa > Arthropoda > Arachnida > Ixodida > Ixodidae > Rhipicephalus > Rhipicephalus annulatus. The sequence goes on from WOVY01007171.1 coordinate 25,415, forward strand.
AGAGCAAATATGACTTCTCTTAAAAGGATGTTCGTGCTGTTCTGGCAGCATTATATATAAAGAATGTGTAGTGTGTATCCTTCGAAATGGCGTGTAATTGACATTACACTGAACTCGAAGCATACAACCCATACATTCTAATAATTTCGTATGATAAATAAAAGAGTTTTCCAGCATACAGCAAATTCCCGAAATGAGGTGAAGTGTAAGACTACAGCTCGAAAATGGCACTTACGAAAGCTTGAACTCACCTAAAAATCAAATTCCTTATAGGGTAGTGAGCCAGTGTGAAAAACAATTCCTAAAGTACAACGCTCAGAACATGTAACATTAATCAAAATGCACAAGAAACTCACCTCTTCATGTACAAACAGTGAAGACATCTCTGCTTTCTCTTTTACATGAGAACAAATGATCTTGGGCGTGGCACTAGCGAAGAGGTCTGCAAAAAAAAGTAAAAAAATTACTGACTTTAATCACGCCTCTAACAATCTGAGGAATTATTACAAGTCACCAATCAGTGCAATTCTGACTGCCTCTATGAGGGCATCAAAAATGAACAAGTTTCTCGTTCTTTCTACCCTCACAAGACGCTCCGTCAACGGAATCTAATCCAAATTTGACGCTGTGCTTCCTATTTGCCTGCTTTCTAGACGTAGGGCTGCGAACATGTGTTTTATGCACCTAATCTAGCACAGAAATTCGTCATCTATAATTAAATCCTCTTAATTCATTGTAATTTGATAAAAGATCTGATAGCTCGTCCAGTTTTTAAAGAGTTGCGGGCCTGCAATAGGCACTGCCTTGCACGTATTAAAGTACTTCTTTTAAAAAAATTTCAAAGCTTGCTTTCAGAAAAAGCGTCTGGCATATTTCGACAACCAAGCCCATCCTCTGATGGCAATCAGGGGCACGCTATTAGCGATTATTGACTACGGGATTTACAAACGTAACCCGTGCCTAAATACTCAGTTAAACACAATCACGCAAGTAAGAGCGCTCGAACGCGGCAACGCGCGCGGACGCCGACTACGTTGCAGCAGCCATGGCTTATGCTAGAGCAACCGCACATAGCTCCAACAGTCACGTATACTCTCTCAATTCTATTATAACGCCGAACATTTTCGCAGATGAAAGCGAAGCACGAAAACAGCAAACAGAAACGAGGGAAAACAACGCACGGCGATGGCCACAACAACGCGCCTTTGGAAGTCTGCTAGATCTTTCCCTGTCGCTGGTGGCACTTGTCCTAAATAGCTTAAAAGACCGAGGCGCACGTGCTGGGAGCATCGCGGCATATCAGCACCTCCAACTATACCGTCTTTAAGCAAAAAAAACGCCATTTCGTACAGTGCGCCTCTGTACATAGTTTTTGCTTTTTCTTTCTTTTTTTACGCTTACACCTACAGAAGCACATTGCACATTTGAGTATTAATAGAAATGTTATTACGATGTAGCCCAAAGCACATCTTAAAACAATATCAATCACTTTGTGCAGTGTAGAGACAATGTGCGATCAGCAACTAATCCCGCCCTTGTTAAGTGATCACATCACTCACTGTATGAGTGATGCAGGCACTTACACAACATCGCGCATAGCAGTGTGAACTCGTTAAGTCACACGTTTATTCGGGCATCTGCAACAGGCCCGCGAACGCATGCTGTTGTAAATGGCTGGCAGCCTACTTCGGCAGAGCTGCTGCAGGCGCCCAGTTAGCGCTGTATGATTACTACCTACGAAAACAGTACACTCACCGTTAACAGGCCCACGTTGTCCGTGTCCGCCACTCCATGAATATTCCTTAATCCGAGCGTCACTTCGAACACGGTGTCATGCGTGACCACCATTGAATATGCGCCTGTTCGCTAGAACACACACAGCGACCAAGACCCCAGACCAACGCAACGCATTTGAAAGACGATGAGACAGAGGGAGCAACGTTGAGAGAGAGAAGGAGGAGGCACTGGCGGCGGCGTGGCGGCGCCGCAGCTGTCCACGCAGGTGTTCGGTGACGCAACTCTTCGCTTATCTACGCCGCAGTTGCGGGAGCAACGCTGGCCGGGGTGAGCGGGGGGGGGAGGAGCGGGAAACCCGCCAAGGCGGCGCCGAAAGGCAAACGCTATGGCGCATACGGCGGACGGCCGTTCGGCGCGGAATGACTCTTTGTAAACGGCAACTCTCCTCCCAGCCAGTCGCACAGCGACGCGGATTATTTACCAGCCTCGGGTTCCTTGAGTATTTTGATGGAATGCGATTGCAGTGGGCGAAAAATAGTGAAGCAAAACTTGCGGAAAACAAAGTGCACCATGGAATGGCCAGAAACAATAATTATTTCGTCCTCGGTGGCATTAGCGGGAGAGCATCGCCAAACCTTTTTCCAGAGGAATTTCTTTTCGCATTGTCTGTGTCTGGCTATTCCGCGTATGGTGCCGCAAACACTGAATGCGTAGTCGAAGCTGGAACAAATTATTCTACAGTCGCGGATGTTTATTACAAGGCTTGTCACGCACCACGAAACGTGCCGAGGTTGTTATAACAAACTTTTGCTGACCACATGATCAGCACATAATTCCATATGGTTTCCCAATGAGCTAGCTAAGCACCTGTAGCAAAGGCAGGGCACGTTCTTGTTAAACGTTGTTAATATAAACGATGGTTGTGCATAAGTGCAGTGACAGCTTTCCGTGTGAATTGGTCATAACCCACGTTTTCGAGCGTAGAAGCGCCTCAGCGGACCTAATCAGCTACCACAGCAAGTTCGTAAGCAATGATTTGGTACGAAAGTGTGCAGCTGTTTTCCGTGTACTGAATAGTCCGTGTACAGTGCGCTGACCACCGCCATTTCTTAAGCCACCTCCTATATAGACTCCCAGTCTGAACAGGTGTGGGACCTTAAACACTAAGAAGCAGTGCCCCCCCCCCGCACACACACACGAAATTTGAGGGCGCACGGGCTGATACACACGCACACATATTCACAGGCGCACACACATACACGTATACACACATACGGCAACACACACACGCGACCGTACACGCACGCATGCATGGGCGTACACATGTGCACAGGCACGCTAACACAAGCACGGCTCGCACATACACGCGCACGTACACATGCACGGGTGTACACACAATCGCGCTTCCACGCGAACACATGCGCAGGCTCACGCACACACACCCATACTCGGGCGAACATTATGTTCCTGTATATAATCCACAGCAAACATGTAGCTTATAACCAACGCTAAGGAAAGCTTTCGTAACATGGATTGCAGTTATTTGCCATTATAGATGAAACGCGATTTGCTTCTGCTGACATTCTGCTGTATTCGGAGAGCACCTTCACACATTCTAAGTCAATTAGGCCGTCATTTAACGCAAGGTCCACATATTCGTGCAGTAGCTGCGCTGCTCAGCCGCCAATCCGAAGGTCGCGGGTTCGATGCCGGCCGTGGCAGTCGAATTAAGGCGGAGACGAAAATGTGGAAGCCTTTGCACTGTGCGATATAAGCGCTCATTAAAGAACACCAAATGGTGAAAATCTGCAGCTTTCCACTACGACGACCCTCATAATCATATTGAGGTTTTTGAGACGTAAAAGCCAAAATATTATAATTATTTGTTCTTCTTATGCTGCATATTCCATCCGATGAATCGGCACCTACACCCTTCTCAGGCACAAAAGCACCCTTAGAGCCTATTTTAGGGTGCTATCGAGGCAAGCACCCAAACAAAAGGGTGCTTTTTTTCAATCGACCATTTATGGGTGTTAAAGGGTGTTGCAAAGGGTGCTTTCTCGTAAAAGCACCCTTTTAACACCCTTTTGGGTGCAAAAATTTTTACTGTGTACATCCTCCGGAGTGATTAGTGCACTTGCGTTGGTCCGGCGCTATTGCTTGAATGTGGAAGGTTCCGGCCTCAGCTGCTCCGACTCGTTGGACAACGTGGAGGCGTGCGTGCTGTCGCAGGCAGCGAAGTCATTGACACAGAAAAAAATCCGGGACTATGTTTCCCTCTTTTTCTCATGTGAAAAGCTTCTGTCAACTCACGAGTTATTTCACATAAAAAAGAGGGGAACAATGCGTCAGCCAGCCTTCTGTTTTGCTGCATGATAAAGAGTTTGCTTTTCTAGATTATGTTACGAGGTAATCTTTCTTCTTTTACCCTTTGTTCTCGATGTGCCACGGGTGTACTTAGTTGCCTGCACACGCATGCGTGGTTTTTGATTGCGTGTTTATATATTCTTGCCTTTTTAATAAGCAGTTTAGCTGCGAGAAAGCGCTTGTCTTCTCTTTCTGTTTGTTCGTGCGCTTGAACTGACAGTTATACCATTAATATCCAACTAGCCCAACTCTCTATCTGTTGATCTTCACCCTTTTGCACGGAAATGCATCTGTCGAGCAGAGTGGGTCAGGGAACAAACTGGGGTTGAGGATATCATAGTTGAAATCAAGAAAAAGGAATGAACATGGGCCGGACACATAGCACGTAGGCAGGGTAACCGGTGGTCATTGAGGGTAACTGACTGGACTCCCAGAGAAGGTATGCATGAAGGGTAGACAGAGAGTTAGGTGGGCCAATAAGATTTAAAAGTTTGCGGGTATAACATCGCAACGGAAAGCACAGACTGGGTCGGTTGGCGGATCATGGGAGAGGCCTTTGCCCTACAGTGGGCGTGGTCAGGCTGATGACGATGATGAAGTTATTTTTCAAGTCTTGGAGGGCTTTCATCGTCCACGTAATGCGGTGGATTTCTATCCTGTGAGGTCTGCTGCACGGGAATGTTTTTGACCCTCCCTTCGAAATTTTACCGACATAATCATGCATGCTCACTAGGAGGTGCTGTCACTTTCTGGAACTTGCAAGAGGTGTTTGGAGTTGTTCCATCTTGTGTAAATAAGCAGAACTAATTTCTAGCATCAGTGCGTCCCGTGGTCGGCAGTAATGCCCATGGGCAACACCTTGTCGTGGTTTCTATTTTCTCGAGTGATCGCAACAGTTAGGTGCACGACACCTGGTTTTTATCTTTATTCGCACTCCTTTACGAAGGCGGCAAAAGTCGGTTTTCATCTTTATTGGGGCAGCTTTTAGCTTGTTTATCATCGACGCTCACGAGATATTCTTCCTCTCCTTGATTATTGAGGTTACTCTGCCCAAGGCAGCCATGCGTGCCCCGTGTGTGTCAACGCAACTCGTTGCTCAAAGAGAACAGATGTGTTTTATTTGTGCAGACTCCAATAAGGCGCTGCGATTTCACCTGTGTTTCATGGAATACCACGTTCTGAAATACTAAGCAGGTATTCACATGACATTATTTGCAAAGTGAGCTGGCGCGGCATCCGCCGTATTGTGGTCACAAATGGTGGCCATCGTAATACAACCAAGGTGTTTGGCTGCACAGCGGCGTCTTCAGTGCTAGTTGTTGTGATAACTATTCTCAACTCTTCACATCAAATCAGAACATACGATGGATATCGTAGAACGACACCGGCAATGTTGGCTGGAGATAGGTAAAGATGTAAACTTTTGCTGGCGCCACCGGTCTTAACTCCTTGAGAACCCACCATTTATGTACAGTTTACAGTTATAAATTATACAGACACCAAAACACTGTTCCTAATTTCTACATAGATTTCTTTCGACTTTATTTATTTCGTACATCCAGAATCCGCTATAAAGTAATTTGGCCTATTGGTAAGCTTAGGAAAATTGATGCACAGAGCGTTACACGTGCTTACTAGACAGTGACAGCATTGAGTGGTGCTGTGCCTTTTTGTATTGATGTGGTGGCAGAAAGTTATGTGCCACTCAGGGAAATACTAAGGGAAAACCTGGAAATCTTAGAGAATTTTGAAATGCTGACTTGGTAGACACCCTGTAAAACTTTGCAAAGTGGCCCAAATTCTTTTCTAATTGTTTGGTCAGCCGTACACGAATGCGCATTGTGTTGGCTGTTGAGTTTTATGGCGAGCTTCTACTTCGTTTTTTTGTTTTCTCCGAAGGCACACTGTGTCCATCATGGTACTTGTTGACAAAATTCGTTCAAACGTAGCCACTCCTACAGTGAAGTTCACTTCGGTTGACTGCACAATAAATGCAAATACATAAAAATGCTGTAGAACTGCTCAAACTAATAAATAAATGCAGAGGAAATTTATAAAAGGGAAGGAAAATGGCAAATACTTAAACGAGCTCGATAACAACACCAAACAACAAAAACATACAAGGTGTCGAAATAACAAAAGTGACTTGGCGACCCCACAATTGTGTATTTCAGCGAAAACTGCTGGTCCCTCGACAAACATTTCTGCTGTTTACGTATGAATGTATCTGCGCACGCTGTTGGTTCTCTGCTGTAAAGCTTATTTATTGCTGCTCGAGGTAATAATTTTGTAGCAAAAATTTACGTACCTTCGCTCGTATGGCTTATACTTGACACGATAAGGAGGTCTTTCATAAGGCACCCTTATGACAAAATAAAGCAGGTTTTCAAAGCACACCTTGTACTTATACTTACACCTTTCTATTCCTTTCGTAAGTATTCTTGCCATGAAAACTTAAGGTTTGTTCATGAATATGGCGGTAAGTATAAGAAATAGGAAGAACAAAAAGAGACAAGATTTAGTGTCCTGAGTTTTCAGGTTTTTTGCACTCTTTGTGTAACAAATAGTTGTTCTACGCTTCGGGAATTTAAGATCAATACTGAAAACCTGTCAGTCTAGAGATCCAGCTGACAACGCATGCTTTTTTCTAAGAGTAGGGATTCCTTTGATAGCTTTATCGTCCTGTGCAGTTCCGAGCCAGCTGCGCGCAGTGGAGGTCACTGTGCTGGGCAGTTCTGAACTGGTGGTCTCTTGGAAACCGCCCACCAACCTCAGCCAGCTGATCCGGGGCTATGACATCTTCATCAGGGTAAGATGATGCAGCTCACCTATGACTATCTGTGATGACCCTTTGTGGAATGCGGGCTTCAACAGGAACCGGAGCACCATGGGCAAAAGGTATTAAGCCAAACCCCCATTGAGTCTTTCTGCAATCAGGAAGAAACGCTTGTCTATATGTCTCAGTTGGTGTGATGTGTGCAGTCAAGGCCAGTAACAACGTTTTACTAGTAATGCACTAACTACGTAGTTACTTTTTTTAATAACTTATAAGTGGTATTAGAATTCACAGACAGTGATTCCTAGAGAAGTATAGGGGATGTTATTGAAAGTAATTGTAATGTAAATGTGAATATGAAAATGTGCACGAGGAGATAACTTGTGAAGCGTACACATATCCTTAAGGAGTATGGCCACTTGTGTGAGTTGCCTTAGCAAGCCACAGGACTGTGTTCACTGTTTCTTTGCATGAATTAATACCGCTGCACATGCGCGTTTGGACAGCAAAGGCACTTAGCGCAGCGCGGCAATTACACAGTACTACTTTCAAACCATTTGCAGCTCTTTAGGCAACACCACAAATGATGTACTGCGCTCGCTGCAAAGGCAGAGGGTAAGCTTATTCACACCACAGGTGAGAGTACAACACAAAAGTGCCGGGAGCATGTCTTCATAGGAAAAAAGGCTCACAGCGACATGCTGGTGAGAGATATGATCCCTCGCGACTATGCTGTGTGCTCTCACAATCTGTGACCACAAGGCCTATTTGCTTGAGAGAAGACAAACTCCACTCGCGTTGGCTTCGATAGGTATTACTCGACGTAGTATGACCAAGCGCGGACACACTGCACCGCTCTTCGGCCTACCGTTCATAAGGACATCCGAAGGTACGCGTTTTCTGCGGGCGCAAAGCACCGTTTTGAGCTCTGTCGTCTGAACGAGCCGAAAAAGCAAAAGAGCCGACGGACGGGGAAAGAAAGACATGCCTACCGTTCGCTGCCCAGAGAAATCATTCTTTCCACTGCGTGCACGTGAATCGTCATGGGAGACTGGAGCGCGGCTCCACAGTCAAGATCCGGTGCCGGGTGAGAGAGGTCAATGTCACTCCTGCTCTCCCAGCACTGACGGACTGTGGAGGAAGGTAGAGTCATGTTTAGACATGTGGATGGCAAAAGTAGGCGAAAAAGCCCGCACTATGGCAAACGGCTTGCCTCAATCCCCACATATGCCACCAGCAGGATTCGATGCTGCGAGTATGTAACTGTAAATTGTATACCGCAAAAGCTCTCTTCGGAGTTCTCTTCTAGACTACATGTCAAAAGCAGTCATGTTGCAACTGCACAGCTTGCTAATTTCATGTCTTCGCCAGTTTTTTTAGGAAGGGGGTGGAAAGGAACATCGCATATCCATTTTGTCTCTCAGTAGCTCTATTCTTGCTGTGCCGTTGAAGCTTTGCCCAAGTGTCTACCTATTGGAAAAAGCAAGAACACATGAAATTCTCAGGGATATTGGAGAGTTCGGAAAAACTGATAGAGTGCCTATTTTCACGCTTGCACGGCTGTTTGGGGAGCCACCACTCCGCTACTACCATCACATCCCATCTCCCCCCCCCACTGCCATTTTAGTGAGATAAATCTGTGTGCCTACCGCTGCACTCCCCTCTTTCTTCACAATTTTTCTACATTCAGATTCCTTGAAACACTATGGAATCGCCACGCTTCGTGTGGAGAAAAAAGGGAAATGGGTCATTTGTGCCTGTGGCATGGACATGTACTTGGGCAGGGTGGCAAGTTTGACATTGTGGTCCACATCGCTACATGCAATATGCAGTTCATCAGCTAATCTTGGCAAGTTTGTTGTATGGTCCCACCGAATGAGTGGTTGTTCTGATAGCTTGTCGTTAAAGGGCGAGTAAACATCGGCAAGGTCCAAAAATTTTAATGAAGACAAATATGCACACTTTTGCTATGTGCCACAAGAATTTTGCAAATGCATGCTGTGATAAAAAAAATTGCCCGCAGCTTCCCTCGGGGGAACACTGAGGAGGATGCGGAGCATATAATTGGTTAACGGGGTGTTAAAGTGCGACTTACTTGGGTCGATGGCTAAATTGGTTAACGTGGTTGTGAAATGGGGTGCGAAATTGCGACTTACTTGGGTCGATGGCTAAATTGGTTAACGTGGTTGTAGGAGGGGGTGTTAAATAAGTGAACACGTACACACGTATGCGAAAGGACGGCGCTGGTCGAAGGGACGTCGATCATTGTGTTTGTGGATTCGTTGGAATTCATTTCACCGCGACCTTGGACGTCGACGCGCCGTACAAACCAACCGACGAGCGGCAACTGAGCGAGCGAGCACCGACCTTGAGTATATATACAGCGCGACGACGCATGCACTGTCAGCTGTTGAATGTTCTCAAAGGAGAAGCGCGCGCGCGGCACAGATGGCGACGGCGCGACGGCGCATGCGCTGTCAGCTGTCGAATGTTCTCGAAGGAGAAGCGCGCGCGGCACAGATGGTGGGCGACGGCGCGACGGCGCATGCGCGCGCGTCAGCTGTCCAATGTTCGAGAAGTGGTGCGGACGGCGCGGACGGCGCGGACGGCGCACTACAAGGCGCGAGTATAAGATGCTTCCGCATCTAAAAGTTACAGGGGTAAGAACATTCGTTTCAGCCAGTTTCAAATATTCGCACAGTTGCTTGCCACTCATCTCCGCGATGGAGTAGCCCGTTGTCGTGACTTCGCCCGCTTCGTCAACGTGAGACGTCCTTGATAATTTGCCGGTGTGCAACCAGTGGCCGAGTGCAGATTCGTTCACATGAGCACGCGTCATAGTGGCGTGGGGGGGGGCAAAAAATATGGGATGAACAGCACTTTTCTCCTCACATTAAAGTAGTGAGACACATGTATCTCGAAGGCTTCCATTCTGACTATCCACTTTTCCGGGTAGTCTTGGGCTTTATAAAACGGCCAAGGGCAGCATAGAAAAATGAAAAAGCTGGTTGTCCGGCCACAACTGCATCGCCGCAGGACTAAGGCACTGTTTTATAGGGCAAAGGACCAATCGACGAGCTCAGTGGTGTATAGCGTTACCCATGGTCAAGATTTTGTCACATTTCCCGTTCGAGGGCGATCGGTCAGGCGAGGGAAATGGGCGTGGGAATTTTTTTTTCAAAAAGAGGGGCTGCACAGCGCAATATTATTCGGCAAATGTTATCGCCACCGTCTACTGTATGAATTGGCGAGCTTGCTTGGGGGGTGTGAAGAGAAAGTCGTAGCCTGTGTTCTGTCCCATTAAAGGTAAAAAAGTCACAGTTTCACCGCAAAGGCGAAACAATGAATGCAATTGCAACGAATTAGAAATTCATGCGCAGAACGGCAAGCACTTGAAAACGTGGCCCGCGTTTCTCATGCATATACAATGCATGAAACGTACTCTAAGGTACAGATGAACGCAAATAAGTGTCTCAGTTATTCCTTCGCTGTGTCTGAAAAGCATGCTCTTTTCACAAATGGAGACTGTGCAACGAATGCAGTAACCTTTGTGCTCCCGGTAACTACAACACAATCGTTCAGGCGAAACCCAAAGGCTAACCAAGACGTACGATTCTCCACACTGCTAAATAAGGGCGCACAATCGAGCGTACACGCCCTCGTCCCGCCGTGGTGGTCTAGTAGTTGAGGTACTTGGCTGCTTACCGCAGGTCGTGGGATCGAATCCCGGCTGCGGCGGCTTCATTTCTGATGGAGGCGGAAATGTTGTAGACCCGTGTGCTCATAATTGGGTGCACGCTAAAAATCACCAGATGCTCGAAATTTCCGGAGTCCTCCATTACGGCGTCCTCCCTTATATGGTGGTTTTGGGACGTTAAACGTCACATGTTGTACATCTCCTTATTCTCTACGCGGGGCAAAGTACACGCGGGACATGAGTACGCGACACCGCGTCATGACTATGCGGCGCCGCGTGCTCATTGCACCATCTTGCTGGTAATGCTGAGCACACAATAGTCCCTTCATCTCCCCCCCCCCTCTGAGATGCCTGGCACGAGCGGTAAGTGGTAGATAAAACTTGCTTGCCGTTTGAAAGTAGTTGAATGTGCTCTTCTATAGCTCAATGGCTAACGCCTCGCACTCACGTTTCAGTGGTCAGATGTTCGATTCCGTGCGCCAAAGTCTTTTTCTAGATTTTATTCTTTCTCGTATTTTCGTATATACAGTAAAAGCCAGCTAATTTTAACCGCAAGGAGAAGCCGCCTTATTTCGAATTAACGAAAGTTTGAACTAACGAAATTGAAGAACAAAAGCAGTACACTGCGAATAGGGCATAACAATTTATTTTTTGAAAAAGTCTGTGATCGCGGTCTGCCTTCTTTCCTTGAAGGTGACAGCCAGCACTTCTTGCTCTAACGGGCGAACTTGGCGGAAGGCCTCTTCTCCGCCTTCTTCAAAACTTAAGAAAAGACAGGCGACATTTCATCCGGCCATGACTTCCAAAGCCGAGGGCCACACTGGTGCTTTGTCTTCCTCCTCATCATCGTCACTGACAGCAACAGGTTCTGCACTTCTCACCGGATGTATGTCGCCATCCATGAGTGCACCACACACCACTGCACACTTGAGTCCACATTGACGTAGTCCGTAAGCAGACGTCTTCTAAAACGTCCGCCATAGGGCGGTGACGCCGTGTTCGAGCACTGGTGGCTCGTCAGCTTGCAGAGCTTCGGTGCTTAAGCCACAGTGGCGAAAGCAATTTGCTATCGTAAGCGCTGTCACTTGCTCCCAAGCACGCACAAGCATGTGTAGTGCACTTAGGAGCGTCACTTGGGAGTTACTGCACAAAATAATTTGTTCCAACATATGACGCCGATAAAGTGATTTTAAATTTCTAATTATACTTTGGTTCATGGGCTGCAGTACATCTATCATGTTTGCTGGAAGGAAGGCCAGCTTGTCGTGTTTGCTGGAAGGAAGTGTTTTGGCACGGTGTTCGCCATGGGCACATGCCATAAAGTCGGAGCAGCAGAGTCGCTACAGATGGGAAGCTACTACCAGCGCTACCGCAACAACCGTTAGCCGAGGACTAACACCAACACAAAGAATCGCGGCAGTCGGAAGCTACTCCCAGCACTAACAACCGAGGTAAACGACGCACGCCCCAGACAGAGACTGCAGAGAAGCTTGGGGAAAGCTACGACGCACCCAATTTGGATGGATGGATATGGCTGTACCCTTGAGATCGGGCGGTGGCTAGCGCCACCAAGCCGTAATACTTAATGAACCAAAAACGAGATTTATTTTTTTTCTTAAATAGTGATGTTGAGGGTTTGTAATTTGCAGCTAAGGGTTCAATTTTCACTAGTGCCTTGATTTTAGCCACCAATCAGATAACCTCCTTCTAGTTAAGTCTACCCCGCTCAACTGTCAAGTCCAGTGGCCTGTGAATCGCCTACATCCACGACGTCATCACCCGAAAGAAGGCGCCTACTACCGTGACGTCACAAGGATAAATAACGACGCTGATTTGTGGGGTTTAACGTCCCAAAACCACCATATGATTATGAGAGACGCCGTAGTGGAGGGCTCCGGAAATTTCGACGACCTGGGGTTCTTTAACGTGCACCCAAATTTGAGCACACGGGCCTACAACATTTCCGCCTCCATCGGAAATGCAGCCGCCGCAGCCGGGAATCGAACCCGCGACCTGCGGGTCAGCAGCCGAGTACCTTAGCCACTAGACCACCGCGGCGGGGCATAAATAACGACGCTTCCCGTGGAAGTGCATCATTTTTGAGGCAGCAGCTGTGGCAAGTGGTTCTTGGATCCCATTCTGATTGCTTCCTACTTGCTCTGCAGCTATCTGGATACAGCTATCTTCAGGGCACGTGTGCGGCTCATCAACTGTCAAGTTCAGTGGCCTGTGAATCGCCTACATCCACGACGTCATCACCCGAAAGAGGGCGCCTACTACCGTGACGTCACAAGGATAAATAACGACGCTTCCCGTGGAAGTGCATCATTTTTGAAGCAGCAGCTGTGGCAAGTGGTTCTTGGATCCCATTCTGATTGCTTCCTACTTGCTCTGCAGGTTGGTGTCCTTGTTTTCTGCTCAGGTTAGTGTGTTCTCTTTTACCGCAGCTGCTGCCTCCCAGTGCGTTTATCTTAGTTTGTGTATTTGCTATCGTTTGTGTATTTTCTGTCATGCCATCCAACGCAGAATTGGCCAAAAAATTGAAGCACTTGAGTCTTTGGTTCGCTCTAGTCTTGATACCCTTGCAAAGGAACTAACAGCTAAAATTAAAGAAAAGCTAGCACAGGAAGGCCTCGGGGAACATGCGTCCCTCAGTGATAGTGTTCAGTTTCTGTGTGACAGTTTCGACTCTATCAAAACAAAGCAGAATGAATTGAAACTAGCTAACAAGGAACTAGTTACACAAAATGAGGCACTGACTAGAAGAGTTGCGGAGTTAGAGCAATACTCGAGGCTCAATATTGTTGAAATCAAGGGCGTTCCGGTCACTCAGGGTGAGGACTGTGCAGTCATTGTGATGCAGATTGGCGAAGCTATTCTGTGTCCTGTCACGCCCAGCGACTTTGACACAGTTCATCGCGTTTCAACGAAATCAGATGAAAAGAACATTGTGGCACGGTTCTGCTGCCGTGAAAAGAAAAATGACTTTGTTCGTAAAGTGCGTAAGACCCGTCCGAATACTTCTGATGTTGGCTTCTCCGGTAGTTCAAGTAAGGCAATCTATGCCAATGATCACCTGTCTCCAGATAACAAAAGATTGTTTGCTAAGGCCCTAACTCTAAAAAAAGCGCACAAATGGCAATTTCTGTGGACAGACAATTGCCAGATCAAGGCGCGGAAGTCTGGTGATGGCAGAGTATATTGCATTATCAAAGACAGTGATCTTAGCATGTTTTCATAGCCACTGAGTCCTACGCCCATTTTTGTGCTTGATACTCGTTTACTTTCATCTTATAATCATGGCTTTGCTATCCCCTGATGAGGCTACACATATGCTAAATGATAGTAATCGCTCGTTGGTTCATTTCAACGCGCGTAGCCTCCGCAAAAATTCGGATCATATTTATAACTTTATAGATTCACTCGCGCATTCTTTCTCCATCATTTGCATCTCTGAAACATGGCTCTGCACTTATGACGTCAATCTGTTCGGCCCGTCATCGTACGTAGCTGAGTACTGTCACCGTTGTTCAGACAGCTATGGCGGCTCAGCAATATTTATCGCCCCAGATCTGTCCTACACCCGCCGACAAGATCTTTCCTTAGGCATCTCGCATTGCGAATCCGTGTGGATTGAATTAGATCGTTCTTTTTTAAACGATAATAACAACGTTATTCTGGGGTGTATTTACCGTTCCCCTTCTTCGAATATGAGGGATTTCATTTCTCGCCTGGATACCATTCTGCATCAGTTATCATCTGAAGGCAAGCGCGTTGTGCTAGTTGGAGACATCAACATCAACTTGCTTAACACAGACAATCATGCATGCAGAGAATATGACTGCTTCAGTGGATACGGTTTTGAGTCTCTCATTTCATCTCCTACTATATGTCCTATTTCCGGTGCTGCTTCATTGCTTGATCATGCCATCTGTAATTTCTCTCCCTCTCCCTCTGCAGGAGTAATTGATGTGAACATCACTGATCATTATCCCATATTTCTTGCTTTCAACGTCATGAAGCCATTTGATCCACCCACGCGTGTTACTTCCGTACTGAACCAGGAATTGTTTTTCAATGCCATTATTAAAACTGATTGGTCCAGTGTTACGTCCTTATGCAATGTAGACCAGGCATTCAACAAGTTTTCTTCCCTTTTCCTTAAAGCCGTAGAAGAATGTACTAAAACAGTCAAATGTAAAAAGAGGTACAAATATCCTAAGAACCCATGGTTATCTGAGCTACTGCTAAAATGTACGCGTAAAAAAGATAACCTGTACAGAAAAGTCGAGAAACAACAATTTAACACTGCTTTAGCTGCACGCTATAAAAAATACTCGAATGTTCTTTCGTGTCTCTTGAAAAATGCCAAGAAAAAATATGATGACCAAATATCTAGTGAAAAAAACAACTCTAAAAGACAATGACAACTATTAAACGATTTTCTAAATCGATCAATGCATAGTTCACCTTTGCAGACAGTAATATATAAAGGCGTTACACATGATAACCCTGAAAGTGTTGCTGATGCTTTTAGTAATTATTTTTTCGAAATTTTTAGTGAAAACATAGCAGTTCTTGCTGTAATCTGCGGCGTTGTAATCATTCTTTTTTTTCCCCGTGAGCCCTGATGATGTTTCTACAGCAATCAAAAGCCTCAAAGAAACTGGCCCTGGTATAGATAAAATCTCAGCACGACACTTAAAACTTGCAGTAGACATTATTTCTGAACCACTTTCCATAATTATAAACCTTGCGTTCAAGCATGGCAGTTTCCCTACTTCTCTAAAAATAGCTAAAGTGCTTCCGATCTGTAAAAAGGGTGACAAGCAATCTAGTTCTAACTATCGCCCCATCTGTATTCTTTCTTCCCTGAGCAAAGTCATCGAAAAACTGTTAATAACTCGGCTAAACAAGTACCTTAATAAATTTAATATACTGAAGCCCTGTCAATTTGGCTTTCGCTCTGGAAGTTCTACTAACCTTGCTATTCTTTCCCTATCAGACTTCATCAAACACTCTATAGACGCAGGATTTGTAGTAGGGTCAGTTTTTTTAGACTTCACAAAGGCATTCGATACCATCAATCATCTCATTTTATCCAAGAAACTCGAATCATACGGTATTACAGGTCCATCCCTCAAATTTTTAAACAGTTACCTCCTTAACCGAAAGCATACTGTTTACATATCGGGCTCATTTTCTTCTACTAAAACAATAAATCAAGGGGTTCCTCAAGGGTCATTACTGGGTCCGTTACTTTTTTTACTTTACATTAATGACCTTCCTGACATTATACACATGGCTCACTGCGTTTTATATGCTGATGATACTACCATTTCCATTGCTGATAGTTGTATTGACAATGTCACTAATAAATTAAATGCTGTACTTTGTAGTGTGTCAAAATGGTGCCAGGAAAATTTCTTATTCATTAATCCAAAGAAATCTAAGTTTATGGTTTTAGATCAGCTCAACGCAAGTTAACTTCCTCACCACAGCTCACAGTTGACTCTCATTTGATCAATATCAGCAACAGTGTATCTTTTCTTGGCGTTCACCTCGACTCTAACCTTAACTTCGCTCTCCATATTGCTCACATTAGAAAAACGGCAGCATTCGGCATTCGCGCATTACTCAAAGCTCGCTCATATTTTTCTCATAAAGCACTTCTTTCACTTTACTTCGCATTCATTCATTCTCCTATCACTTATGGCATCGCATCATGGGGGAATACTTACCAGTGTCATCTTTCATCCGTACAACATCTACAAGATCGAGCTATTCACGCTATTTTTAACTGCTCTCGCGACAGTAGCGCCGCTCCCCTTCTCCACTGCAATAAAATCTTAACTGTTAACTATCTATTCAGGTTTAATCTAATTATGTTTTTGCATAAACAAATAATAAATCAACTTTCTACTAATTTAATTGATCCTAAAATGTTAGTTAATACTAACACAACCAGGTTCGCGGCTAATAATAACTTTTTACTTCCTAAGGTTCGTACTAACTATAGTAAATCATCTTCTCTCTTCTGTACCATCACCATATGGAATAATTTGCCAACTTCGCTAAAATGCAAAGTTTCTTTATTTTAATTTAAAAACTTATAAATAGAGTATCTGTTAAATAGTTGATCTATCATCTTGTTTGTGTTGTTTTGTGCTGTATTATTTGTTTTTTGATTCCATGCCTTTTTGTTTTCATTCTGCTTTATAAATTTTGCTTCTACGATTCTAACAGCTGCTCGTGCTTTTATTAGTTGTAATGATCACCGAGGGTCCCGTTGCAGTCTTGTACTTTGGGACCTTCTTCTGTATATTTTACTCCTTGTAACATACTTTATGACATGATAATAAACTGATTGATTGATTTATTGAAAGTCTTTTTTGCCTCACTGTCCCTAAACCCCAGTGCTTTGAAAAACTCTGCGCCATCAACCTAAACAACAGGGTGAAGCCCTTTACAAAACATTATCAAGTGTTCGGAAGTTTCTTCTTCCTCTCCACACGCACTGCATAACGTGTCTACCCCTTCGTATTTGGCCCGATATGTCTTTGTTCGCAATACTCCCGTCCTGGCCCCTAACAGTAGAGAACTGCCCCGAGTATTATCATAGATCCTTTCCTTGGCTATTTCCTGCTTAAAGTTCGATAGATCTCTAGTGCGAACTTCTTAATCATGCCAATTCTCCACTTGTTGGTCTCAACTTCCTTCACCTTATTCCTAACTGATAGTTCGTTTTGGTTTGGCCCCTGCTGTTTTCCAAGTATTTACCAGTCAATTTTCGGGTTCGCTTCCGCCATTTTGTATCGACATTCTTCATGTAGAAGTAACTGAATACCTTCTTAGCCCAACACTCCTCCCCCATTTCTCTCAATCGCTTCTCAAAATTTATCTTGCTGCTAGCTTCCTTGCCCTCAAATGATGTCCATCCCATATCACCTTGTACTCCCTGATTTTGTGTATTCCCGTGAGCTCCTAAGGCAAGCCTACCTATTCCACGTTGCTTAATTTCTAATCTTGCTTGAACTTCTGATCTCATGCACAAGACCGCATTGCCGAACGTAAGACCAGGAACCATGACCCCTTTCCACATTCCTCTCACAACATCATACCTATTGTAATTACACAGTGCCCTGTTTTCATTACCGCTGCATTCCTGTCATCTTTAGTCGACCCGTATATTTCGTGTTCTCTTAGGTGCTCGGCCCCATTGTTTATTCATACGTCCAGATATTTGTATTTATCTGTTATCTCTAGCGTGACCTCCTGTATTCTAAGCTCACTACCTTCATTGTCAATAAAAATCATGACTGCCGATTTTTCCTTACTGATTCTGAAATCTAACCTATCTCCCTCATTACCGCAGATGTCCATCAATCTCTGCGAATCTTCCTTGTTGCCGGCCATTAGCACTATATTGTAGCGAAACGTCGGGGTTGTTCAGAATTAGGTGCATAGGACGACCAGGGAGACGAATAAGTGTGGGGTGAAACTCCGCGGAGGCAATCGATGAGAAGTCAACACGATGATTTCGCGGAACACTCATTGGTGGTTTATTTAGCTAACACAACTTCAATTTACAAAATGCACTAGGTTACAAAGACAAAACATAGAAAATGGTGGCATACACCTCGGCCTGCATGGCTGGTCTCTGGTGGCGAGATCCGCTGTTTACCCCGACTCCGCTTTTCCCAAAAAGAGCCCGAGTCGCTGCTTAAATCGGATTTTTTAGCGTCCCTGGTGGCGTGGACCAACCAGGCAAGCCGAGAATAATCAAATCAACATGTGGTTGCCTGAAGCCTCTCTCACGACAACAGTGTGGCAGCTTCTGAAACGGGCGCGTTCTCCGAAACGGCCTTGACGCGCCAATGACTGCTCAAATTTAGGTGCCTTTTGTCCCCGGAGGACCGAAGCGGCGGCTCGTTCGTTTGAAGCGTGGGGGCTCAGTTGTTAGAAAAAGGAGAAAGGCACCAAATTTCTGCGGTCTGGTCCAAAGCACGGCGCGGTGCCTGCCTTGGCGCGAAGCGCACAGTGACCGACCAGACGCGGCCCTTTCTGTTCACTCATTCTTTTTCAAGGCGCGCTCCCCGAGACAAGTTATAAACGACGCTGCTAACAAGGGCATCTGCCAAAGAACAAGCTCCAGCTGTAGCTGAAAAAGAACACGGTTTTCCGCGAGACATTGCTCTCGCGACACCTCCCCCCTACGAAAGAGTGTCCCACTCGTTTTATCTGCAAAATACGACAAGAAATACACTAAATAGACAAAAAGGTTTTCATTCAACAAGTGTGTGAGATGCTTATTTAAAGACACTTATGCATGCGTATAAAAGGTGAGAAGCTTTAAAAAATACATAAAAAACAACAGATGAAAAAACAAAACAAAATCATTGGGCACAGAAATATATAAGTTCACTCGTCGGTACTGCAATACAACTCAGTGTCCGTGTCGTAAGCACTGACAGAATGTCAGTGCTTACGTCTGTCAGTTAATTCTGTCAGTGCTGACATTCCGTCAGTGCTTGAAAATGTCTTCCAGTCGGAGTAAAGTTCAGTGTCCGTGTCGTAGCTTTCGCACTGCTGCACTGGAACACTGGTCTGTGTCCCGCGCACACAATGTTGCAAATGGAGTTCTTGACCAACTCGCGAACCGCGCTCGCGCACATCACCATTGGAGCCACACTCGTGCACAACACTTTGATAGAATCCTTGTTCATCACTCGTTGCACTGTTCCCGCGCACAACACTTCGATGCAATCCGTGGTCATCTCTCCTTGCACTGCACTTGCGCACATCACCACCTAGATCGCGCACATCATGATTATCATCAGACTTATCGTCCGCGTCATCAGCATCGGAGCCCAATCGAACGTGGCAGGGCTTGAAACGCGCCACATTCACAACGTCACGTTTTTTCCCAGTTTGGTCTACCACCTCCCAGTTGTTCTCGGCTACCCGGCGCACAAGACGGAAAGGTCGGTGATATTTGTGAAGAAGCTTCGTCGTCTTCCCTTTCGCCCGGGAGGGAGTCCCGAGAGTCAATAAAATTTATCATTACAATCCATCTTTAAAAGAGAGCCTTCTCTCTTCCCCCTCTTACATTTCACCTCGTTTCTATCATTGCTTTAAAGTAGGTGTGCCATTTTGCCGAACAAACCACTACAGTGATTCCTTCGTTCCCAGAACAAGCAAAGACTGGAACTGCCTTTCCGCTGCCACTGCATCCCTCATCGACCCCTGCAAACTTCAAACTCTCCATTTCGCAGCAATTGTAACATTTCGCTTACTTTTTGTTGTATAACCCCCACTTCTTTCTGTAAAGCCTTCGGGCATAAAAAGTATTCAAATAAATAAATATACCAAGTCGCCCTGATGATAAACAACATTTCGTCGCCTAGCATCATAGCTGCGTTTGTTCTTCTCCTGCTGACGCTTCTCCCGTTCATTTAATAGTTTTCGAGCCTGCCGCAGCCTGTGAGCCACTTTCATTGCATCCAGGATGTAGTCGAATCCGCGTTACACACCCGACCCTACATCCACCGGTAGTGTCGGTTCATTTCCGTGAAGAAGGGAGTGAATCCAGTCATCTCCTGGATGAAAGAATTGTATGCAAAAAGAACGTGCGGTAGAAATTCATCCCAGTCGCGGTGGTGTGAGGAAACGTACACGCTGATCATGTCAGTCAACGTGCGGTTAAAACGCTCGCACAAGCTGTTGGCCTGTGGTCGGTATGCTGTTGTGGTGGCATGCTCGCTACCCATGAGCCGGAATATTTCTTCGGTCAGGTTGGCGACAAAGTGCTGCCCACGATAGCTTATTACTTTCTCCGGGGCACCTTGACGTAGTACGATTTGTTCGACGAAAGCTCTTGCTGCTTCTGCGGCAGTGGCCACTGGACACGCGACAGCCTCGACCCATTTCGTATGGTAGTCGGTAATCACGACGATGTAGCGGTTCCCTGCTTTGCATTTAGTGAAAGGCCCAATAAAGTCCATGCCCACCTGCTGAAAAGTTCCACCTGCAGGTGGGATCGGTTGGAGGAAACTGGCCGGCCTCCCCGGTGGTTGCTTTTGTGTCTGGCAGTCGGGGCAGGAGAGAACGTGCTTGCTTACGTACGAGAACATCTTCGGCCAGAAATATCGGCAACGAACTTTCTCTCATGTGCGCTTGACACTTAAGTGGCCTGCCGTGGTGTCGTCATGGCAGTACCTTAAAATCTCAGATCTCAAGCACTTGGGGACAACAAGTGCCGCACGATCCTACTGAAACCCTTTCGCCCTTCGATACAGTACACCGTCGATCAACCGAAAGCTCCGTGCCGTTCTTTTAGTTTTCCTGACAACGAGCGCATCCGGGTGCTCGAGGTGCTGCATAATTTCTTTAATTCATGGGTCTGCCCTCTGCTTTTTTCCAATATCCACCTGATCCAGAACCAGCAACGGTAAGGGGATTTCTTCGCTTACAGGCGCGGGATCATGAGGAAGGCGGGAAAGCGTGTCGGCATTTCCATTCTTGAGGCCAGGGCGGTGTCGCAACGTTATGTCGAATTCCTGAACCAACAGGGACCATCGCATAAGACGACCGTTCGGATTCCTTACTTTCATTAGCCAAGCCAGGCTGGCTTGATCAGTCACGACCGTGAACTTAGCACAAAAGTTGTGTGGCCGAAGCTGTCCGCAGGCGTACACAACGGCGAGGCATTTTTTCTCAGTTGTACTGTAGTTCATCTCAGCCTTGTTAAGGTGGCGGCTGGCACAGGCGACAACTCTCTTGAGTTCCAATTTTCTGTATAAGCACGGCGCCAATGCCGTAATCACAGGCATCAGTGTGCACCTCTATCGGCTTTCCCGGCTCAAACTGACGAAGAATTGGGGCTGTGATCAGCTTCTCTTTGAGGGATTGCATGGCCACTTCGCAGGCCGCATCCCAGATGAAAGGTAATTCCTTTTTGGTTAAGTTGGTCACAGGTCGAGAAATACGAGAGAAATCTTTGATGAATCGCCGATTGTAGTTACAGATCCCGAGAAAGCTCTGTACACCTTTCTTGTTTCGTGGCTTGGGAAATTTTTCGATCGCTGCTACTTTGTCTGGGTCCGGCCGGATGCTTTCACCTGTGAGAATGTGTCCAAGATATTTGATCTCCTGGCAGGCGAAGCTGCATTTCTCGGACTTCAGTCGTAAGTTTGCCGCGTCCAAAGCCAAAAACACACTTTCCAAATCTTGCAAATGAGTTGCCATAGTCTTCGAGAAACAAACGATGTCGTCTATGTTGGCCAAACAAACTCTCCAAAGAAGACCACTGAGGACTATGTTAATCATTCTCTAAAACGTGGCAGGGGCATTGCACAGGCCGAAAGGGACAACACTGAATTCGTACAGGCCCGGTCCACAGGCAAATGCGGTCTTTTGCTTATCTTCCTCCTTGATGCCCACTTGCACGTAGCCTGATGTTAGATCAAGTGTGGTGAAGTATTTTGACCCCTGTAGCACATCGAGAATGTCATCGATTCGTGGCAGTGGGTGCATATCTTTTTAGTGACCACATTGATTCTCCGGAAATCGACGCAGAAACGCCAAGTCCCATTTGACTTCTTCACGAGGACGACAGGTGACGACCAAGGACTGTGAGACTCTCTAATTATCCCATCGCGCAGCATTTCTTCTACTTGTTGCTCAATCTGTTGTCTTTAAAAAGGGGAATGACGATATGGGTGCTGATTAATTGGTCGAGAATCGCCTGTGTCGATCACATGTTCAGCGACATGAGTATGCCGGATGGGGTTGTCACTGCTCGTAAATAGATGGTGGTACTTCTCAATGAGCGACAGCAGCTCATCCCGTTTAGATGGCTGTAGGTGATCCCCAGTCTCTATGTCAAACTCTTGAGGCACTCGATCGTTCTCGGGGGCCGTGATTGCCAGCTGTGCGTCATGAATAGATGAAGCCCATCCAAGCTTTGTTCCGCTGAGCAGGTTTACTGGCGACATGGTAGGATTAGCTATGCGAATGAGGCCTCTCCCATGCATGATCCTCGTTATTGTGCGTGCTATGTGAAGTCCGTTTCTGAGCGTGCTGTTTGGTTCGACGAGGTGAATTTCGTCCCTTGCGACCTTTACTTCATTAGCGACTTCTGTGCGAGGTTCAATGCGAATTTGCTCGTGGCACCACACTGTAAGTGCATCATTATGTTCGGGGGCACTTGATTCTATACGCAGCAGGAAAATTTCACCGTTTAGTTGCAGCTCTTTCTTGTTGAAATCAGTGAGAAGCCGGGCTGCTCGACAAAAAGGGAAACCACCGAGTAGCTCGTACGGGCAATTCTTGACCACTAAAAATGTCTCGTGAACTTTGGTGATGCCAAATTCGAGTTTTATTTCAGCTTCAGCATTGG
The DNA here is from genome assembly GCA_013436015.1 of Rhipicephalus annulatus. Classification (NCBI taxonomy): domain Eukaryota; kingdom Metazoa; phylum Arthropoda; class Arachnida; order Ixodida; family Ixodidae; genus Rhipicephalus; species Rhipicephalus annulatus. Next base: position 48,392 of record WOVY01007171.1, read on the forward strand.
GGGTGAGCAAGCTTCCGCCAATTCCTCGGATGAATATGTCTTTTCTCGATTTGAATAAAGCACATATTTTGTTAGCTAACTCTTCTGAGAAGACATTTACGGACGAGCCGGTGTCAATGACAAGTTTTTTTTCTGTTCCGTTGGCTCGTGTGGGGACTGCCAGAAGCTGATTTTCCGACAAGGTGCCGATGGGGCGGCCGGGCCGGCCCCCTAGGCCCGGCCGTTCACAATTCCCGAAGGATTAGGCTGCCCATTCTGATTGCCTAGGAGCTCCGCCTGATCGTTACTGCCATCTCGGAACCGCTGCCAGCACTGTTGTGCTATGTGACCTATGCGGCGGCAAATCTGGCGTCGGAGACGCGCGTCGTTGGCACGGGAAGTTCTCTGAGGTTAAGGCATTGGGAGGCGGCGCACCTCGTATTCGATGGTTTTAGCCGGTCGGACAGCAAGGCAACCGAGTTCGCAATCGTTTTCAGGTCTCTGTCGCGGTCGGCAGCCTCCCGCAGGCAACGCGATTCGGCTGCATCGCAAGTGGCGACACACGCAGGAGGAGGGTGCCCTGTGGCTGCGGCGGGGGCGAACCCTACGGGAGGTGCGATGTTTTGCATCCACTACTGCGATCCGGTAGAATACTGGATGCCAATCGGTTGTAGCCCCAACACACGGCTCATCAAAGCTGCCAGATTTATGCGTTGCAAAATTTAGAGGAATGCAGTGCAGCTCTCCGGGTTTGCGATTATCATCTTCTCCAGAACATCCGAACGCAAACCGCGCATAAGGTGCCGCAACTGATCATCTTCCGTCATGGACGGATTCACTATTGCACACAGCTGTACGACGTCATAGTAGTACTGCTCGAGGGATTTGGACGGCAATTGGGTGCGGTTTTGTAGCCGCAAAAAGGTGATCTCGACTAAGTGGCGACTCGTAAAGGACGTTTCTAGTAGCGTCGCCTATTCTTCCCAAGTATTAGGGGCACAGGTTAGAACTTGAGTAGTGTGCCACTTTTTCGCATCTCCGTCTAAAGCCATATATGGAAATTTCACCTTCGTGGCTTGGTCCCAATTATCAAGGGACGCTACATGTTCGTAGCAAAGTAGCCACTCGGAAATAGATTCCTCCGGCGGGCCTTTAAAGACTGGTGGTCCGACGAATGGTTTAGCTTGGGGGGTAGACAGAGCAGAGAAGAAGGTAGGGGTTCCGTCATAATAGAGCTGTCAAAGGTAGGTTCCTGATATTTGTTGTTCGACTCGGGGCATAATTTCAGAGCGGGACTATCGTTACCCCGCACCTCCACCACTTGGTAGCGAAACGTCGGGGTTGTTCAAAGTTAGGTGCATCGGACGACCAGGGAGACAAATAAGTGGGGGTGAAACTGCGCGGAGGCAATCGATAAAAAGTCAACAGGATGATTTCGGGGTGCACTCATTGGGGGTTTATTTAGCTAACACAACTTCAATTTACAAAATGCACTAGGTCACAAAGACAAAACATAGAAAATGGTGGCATACCCCTCGGCCTGCATGGCTGGTCTCCGGTGGCGAGATCCGCTGTTTACCCCGACTCCGCTCTTCCCAAAAAGAGCCCGAGTCTCTGCTTAAATAGGTTTTTTTTGCGTCCCCTGTGGCGCGGACCAACCAGGCAAGCCGAGGATAATCAAATCAACATGTGGTTGCCTGAAGCCTGTCTCGCGACAACACTGTGGCAGCTGCTGAAACGGGCGCGTTCTCCGAAACGGCCTTGATGCACTAACGACTGCTCAAATTTAGGTGCCCTTTGTCCCCGGAGGACCGAAGCGGCGGCTCGTTCGTTTGAAGCGTGGGGGCTCAGTGGTTAGAAGGAGAAAGGCACCCAATTTCTGCGGTCTGGTCCAAAGCACGGCGCGGTGCCTGCCTTGGCGCGAAGCGCACAGTGACCGACCAGACGCGGCCCTTTCTGTTCACTCATTCTTCCTCAAGGCGCGCTCCCCGAGACAAGTTAAACGGCGCCGCTAACAAGGGCATCTGGCAAAGAACAAAGTCCAGCTGTAGCTAAAAAAGAACAAGGTTTTCCGCGAGACATTGCTCTCGCGACAATCAATGCTGGTAGTGCCTGTTCAATTTGCTATGTGCTGGTCATGCCATCTGTCGTCTAAGAGCGACAACTATGCAGGATTTTCAAAGGCTTCGAGATTGGCATTTAAAAAAAAATTTTGGAGGTTACGTAGAATGGAGAGCAGGCAGCCGCCGAGAGAGAGAGAGAGAGATTGTGGGGAGGGGTGAAGAGTAAGTGGCGCTATTTTCTGCACTCTGGCCTCCGTGCCAGTATCTCAGTTTTTCTCTCCGCTCCCTGTCAACGCCACCTCATAACTCGGCAGCCGCCCTTCGGAGTGACTAGCCAAGCCACCAGTACGGTGGTGCATAGTTCGAATTATCCGCGGGGGAACCTACTCGCGTTCAAATTAAGGGGCATTTTTATTCATGGGCTTGTATGGAGCTTGGCCTGACCACAACTTACAGTTTGAATTATCCATAAATTTGAATTGTCGAAGTTCGAACTAATGAGCTTTTACTGTATACTGTATTTACTCGCGCAATAAACGCACTTTTTTCTCGAAAAATCAGAGCAAAGTTGGGGGTGCGTTTATTACGTGGGGTAAATTACATGGAAACTTTTTCGGGAGGAGCAACAAATGCAGTAATGCAAAAAGAGTTAGGTCACTTAGCCTTTTGCAATTTATTTACACACACACTATTTCGAAACAGCTTCTTTGTTGCATGGTGGTTGATGGCGCTATCATCTGCAAGCTGTCCCCGGGCTGCCTGCGCACGCCATAAAAACGTTTAACTGCAACAGTGGTATATGTTGTGATCTCGAGGCGCACCCAAAAACGTGTGCAACCACGCACTTTGCCAACTTCGCGACAAGCTCGCACGACGACCATGACGGCTCCGTTAACATTGTAGCAAGCACGACAAGGTCGGTGTAGCAAGTACCCAATATTGCAACGGGCTACCCCCGAAGCATCAAAAGAAACCGTTAATAACAATATTAACGACAAAATACGGCTGTCGCCTCATTTCTACATGAGAAGTGCCTTTAAATGTGTATAACGAGTAAAGCGAGTATCGGGGGTGCTATCACGTTGTGGAAGACGTTACGATTTTCTCTGGACGACAAGCGTTTGTTTCTGGTTTTCTGAAAAATGCGGCTTGATAGCGACGAGTGGCCTTTGCGACAGCAAATCCTGCTGTCGTCGATAGAAAATCGTGTGTACGTGGTTTAGCTTTTTTTTGCGGGGTGGGGGGGGGTGATTTTTATGAAAGGTTGAAAAGGTAAGAAAAAGGGATGTGGAGTGCTCGATAACTGTCTCTCATGTAAGGACACCTCAACCGATCCATACTCTAGGACGACCGGTCGTCCGTCCCCCCCGGTCGTCCCCCGGGGGGGACGACGACCGGGGAAGCAACGAAAAAAAAATCTGGCTAAAAAGGTGGGGGGGGGGGGTGCGGAGGGTTCGCAGGAAGCAACCGACGTCAGTTGACGTGGGCTGTTCGGTGACCTTCGCTCGCTGTGTGCTTATCAGCTGCAATGTCTCTACACTCCACGGCTCGGCTCGTGAACTGCTGTGGCGCGCAGATAAGACGGGGGACGTACGGCGCACAGAAAGAAAAGCAATATGGCATGCCGCAATGGGCAAAGGGGGGGAGGGAGCGAGCCGAGGTGGTTGAGGGGTGTCGGCAAAGTTATGAAAAAACAGAAGAGATCCAACGGGTGAGGAGGTACCAGGTGTCCTGTTAGTGGGACTGCGGCGCATGAATATAGGGGGTGCATTTATTATGCGGCGGGGGGGGGGGAATCCAAGTTTTGATGACTGAAGTTCGGGATGCGTTTATCATGCGAGTGCATTCATTACGCTAGTAAATACGGTAGATACGTATACGTATTGCCACCTAGAGTTGTGAGCCGGCAAGCCCTAGCGAGCCGAAAAGAATAAGGTGGCGGTTCTACTGTCGCCATATTGCGAGTAGTTCTGGAAAAAATACCAGACGGCGCCACCAAGTCAGGACTGGAAGGCCAACATTTCGGAGGTGAACTGCCACACGTGTACCGGCGCGCCACACTGCATGACGAGGGGGTGCAAATCGCGCTGACACGGTTCGAAGAAATGAGGCACTGAGCAGGGGCTTTTTTTTTCTCCCCTTCAACGACACCTCCATCTCTCTCCATGCTCACTAGCCCCTGACCCCTGCGGTCGCTGCTTTTCAAGAGATCCCTCAAGTAGGCTGCGTAGCCTGCTTGGCCAGCTGCTCTACGTTCCATACAGTGCCAGAATGCGGGGTTGAGTGAAAAACTCTATCGCGGAGGTCACAACAATGTATACAATGGAGATCAAAACTTGGACTATGAGTATTCATGCGAGGTTCAACGGAACAGTTCGTTCTACAAATAATTGGAGTTGCTGGAGCATGATGCGGTTCGGTGGGACAGGAGAAGGCAAATTATTATACTTCCTTCCCAGTATGACCTAAGCTTCCAAATTTTCAAAAAAAAACAAAAAAACGGGTAGTTAGGCAAATCGTGTGCTAAGAAGTGCGGCCGCTGCGACTCACGGTGCCCAACACGTGCTGACTGCACAATCATTAGTTTTCCCCACTATACGTAGCGTAATTTATTTCATTAGAATTGAAACTTCAGCAGGCTAGTATGAATTCATGTTTTCGTTGATGCAGCGTTTATTTATTACGTTGCCGTACGCAAACCATCGGACTAGTCGACAAACTATTTTTATCACGAAAACGAAGCAATTACCTCTTGTGTGTCATATGAGCGAGACTCGCACATGCGTGGCCTGAATGGTCCAGGTGCGTTAATCCCTTGTCCAAGGAACGACTTCTCTATTCGCGTACGCTATTTCAACATCATTTTTTTCCTGTAAAGGTCGTGGCAATAACATGAAGAGTGATCGTTTCGCCCAAATCAGTTATTGACTGCAAGCTCGTAGATTCGAGGCCGTTACCTCAAGCTCTATAAACATCTCATGATAAAAACTGGGGCGGATTCACACAAACCTCCCAGGAGTGCAACAAGAGAGGGGAAGACTTATGGTACAGTGCATCTCCCATGCATCTTTCTACACAGCCGCTGCTTGTATTACTTCTATGTCGTACCCATTTCGAGTTCGTAAAGCGCAAGCAAGGCAAAACATGAGTACACAAATACAATAGTTGCAAAGGAGTTGAAGAAAAGGTCTTGTCGCACTGGATAAGGCTTTTGGATGCATGATTGGTCAATTCAAATAACTATGTCGGCTAGCATATCTTCAAGCAACGAGTCTTAGTGTTGTGTATATGCTATGCAATGAAGGGCTGTCATGTAGTAAGCAAGATTGAGTCAATACACGTTGCTGTGACAATTTATTCAGTACGAAACGAGCGTCGGCAGCACTTGGTTACAGCCACGAAGACACCTGAACATCACACACACAAAAAAGCCTGCAGAACTACAACGCATACATTCAGAGAAATGTGAAATCGCACAAAGCAAAAGTACATATAATCACGACTTTCGGATGCGAACTTGTGACAGCAGAGAATGAAGGTGTATGTTTTATTATTATTTTCCGTTATCCTATATCACACACGAACTTTTTACAAAAGTTCATTGGCGCTTCTGTGGTCATGTCTCTCGGTCATTGCTGCTGCAGAACGCACGTGAATGGCTGATGACACACGCGACACAAGGAAGTGAATTGCTACCTCATAGCTTGTTCGAGAAAGATTCTTTGCTATCGTCAAATCTTAGCCTGCATCTGCCATTCGATATATACAAGGTCGTTCTCCTAATTTGCAGTTCTTTAGAGCGAAGCTCTTACGCACATACTGCTGCGTTGAGCGGCGGCGCCTGTTGGCGTCGTCGGCGTAACCAATAGAGCGAAGAAGGACGAACCTATAACCGGAGCGCAACACGCTCCTGTTGTCTTCCATGCTCAAGAGCGGCACTGGTGAAATTTTTCTTATATAGCAGAGTCTTCACGAGCGTGTCACACGGTGTCCACTTCCTCCTTCGGCATACTGCATAAAAATTCGACGCCGTTAGGCGCATGTTTCTTTCAAAATGCCATGTAGGATTATCAGCCTGTCCTCGAGTAGCCTTCTCAATTTCCATCTGCTGTTTCTCATTCACCTGCAGGCTTGCTAAAACAGCCCGTTCTTTCTCGGCATATTGCTCTGGTGGCATGTCTGGCTGGTGGCAATTCGGACCATAATGAATCATTGAGTCGTTCACCGTAGACTCCTTGCGCTTATGCTGCTGGTGGCCATTTTCTTCAAACAGTTTTCTTCTGAGAGACTCTTTGTTTGCTTTCTGAGCCGTCTTCTCTCTTACGTAGCGCTTCAAGACGGCTGCGGGGCTCTTGCAGGTTGCAGCCTTGGATGTGGTGCAGTGCCACTGTGGCCCCAGCTGAAAGCTGAGCCCAGCTCCATAACAGCGGTTTTCATAAGAGCCCTTTTGACATCTGTTGATCTGTTTACCACCAGATAGTTTGGCTACCAGTGCCATGACTGCCTCGGCAAGATTGCTTGTATCGTCTGTCACAAGACGGTCAGCTTTTTCGGCAATTATATTGGCAGCGGTAACTATTTTCATTTGTAGCACCTTAGGCATGCTATCATAAATGTTGTCACCTTTGGTGCCATCACAAAAGTAGTCTTTGCATCTGTCGTGGCAACCAAAAACATGTTTTGGGCCATTTATGAGGTCACCCGCAAGCTGGCGCGTAAGGTCGGCTTTCTGGGCACGCTGCTTTTGTGCAGTACCCTGTACATCTCTAAGAATGTTTGCGTAGTGCTTTATGGCCTTCCGTGCACCATTCTTTAACCGCTTAATCCTAGGGTCACTTAGGAAAGCTGAACTGCCCTTTGTTTCTTTGGCTATGCCATAGAGCCGAGTGGTGTAACATTTCACAACATGGTTTGCACATTCCCTCTTTTTTACAAAGCGCCCGTACTCCACTTTCGTGAGTATCTGATGTAAACGGATGAATTCCCGTCCCCTATGAATATCCGGTATTCCACACCATGCATTTCCACGCTTCTCTGGAAGCCTTCAACGATAATATCCGACTCCATTGCCCCTGAGCTTTGGTTCCAATTCTTGTAGCACACATGGTCTTTCTTGCCCTTTCCCGTCCTAGAATAGTGCTCATAGGTACTGCACAGCTTGTTTCGTACTCCTAGGTAGAGGAGCTTCTTCGTGCGTTCTCCTATAATCACAGCGACACCAGAGTTGGCGGAATACCGGTGTCCATGACTGCGGTGTGACCACCCACCATCGACAATCACTGTAATATAGGGGGTTATGCCATCCTCACAGAAAGCCCCAGCTTCTTCCGCGAGTTGTTTTTTCTTCTTTTCCGGCTTTTCTCATTTGGTCAAAAAGGACGGTTTTCCATCACTGCAACTAAACAAAAATTACAGCAGACTACAACGTCGAAATTGTTTTCACAGTAGCGATGCCGCACTTTGTAATTGCGTCAATGCGTGAGTGAGCTCCTAGACAGGACGATTACTGGCTCACTTGTATTCCTGACATCTCACGATCAATCGTTTCATCGCATACGACGAAATGTTGTAGAGAAATTCTCATCGTGCCGTACTCCCGTTCAAAACGCTCGCCATGCACGTGCCACTGTCGCTTCACGTGAATTTTACTAAACATAAAGCGCTGTACATCCTCCATCGTCTTCAGAAAGAGAAAATAAATATTTATCAGCTTATTTACCTTTCCCAGGGACTCCTCCCGGCGTAGAAAAGCCCCTTTGCTCATAGCAGGAATTTCCATGACTGCCATTGCTTCCTCGAACTACGAGTGGTCCGATCCGATACTCATGAATGCCCAAACAGCAGCATCATTGACTCCTACGTTTGCCTTGTCAGTGAGGGACGTTGGTTCTGTGACGGGGTCAGTCGTCAACTTTCTGATCTCCTGACATTCACTGCAGGTAAAAGTGAGCTCTGACCAGAGCCCCACTCTCCGTTCTTTCACGAGTGCGAAACGTCCAGTCAGCTTAGGACAGCTGTGGTCGTCGAGACTACGAACAGCGTTCACGAAATGGGCCAGCGACACCACTCGTCTTCCGGTGATGATCGGCTCCTCTGGCTGAGTTGTGACGCTTGTCTCCAGACTCAGGCCCGGCAGCCACTCTTCGACGATGCCGAAATTGTCCCAGTATTCAGACGTTGCGTCATCCTCTCTGGCAAAACCACTGTCGTCCAAGCATGGCGTACAGGCGGCGCTTTGGCGTTGCTCTCTGTTGCTCTCCGGCGAATTTGCCTTCCTGAAAATTTTACAGGAAAGTACATCATGTGGTTAGTGAGCTAGCACCAGATGCACAGGGATCGTAGCAACTACACTTCCAAAGCTGGCATGAATAATAAGCTGGTGTGGTGACGGACCGATGCAAAACTCAAATAAAAGGGCGAGTCCTTTTCTCAGTCGGGATAATTAGTGAAAAGAATTTCTCCCGACAGTCGTCTACTATGGGTTGCTTGAATGTCGATAAAAGGCAAGATAGACGATACAGGTGTTTGTGCTGCCTTCCTTGAACCTAATCAATCAATCAATCAATATATCAATATATAAATTAAATAGTTCTGTTTCCAAAAAAGCATATTTACGGTAGAAAAGGGTGGCCGGGATAAAATATGAACCATTACGGATTGACAAGTGCGTCATAGCGTTTTGAGAGGATGGTTGGGCGGATAGGGCATGTGACACGCTGTGTGCGCGCGTGTCCGTGCGCTGTGGGATAAGCGCTCGTGTGTACAGAATCATTTGATTGGGTGCATATCGCATCTTTTTTTTTTACTTTGAGCACAGTCTAGCTTTTATAGAACACTTTCTCAGTTACAGTGCTCAGCTCTCAAGCACGCCGCGTGCTTGCGAAAAAAAGCAGCATCAGACAAAATGCCGGGCTTTGCCACCACTGCTCAATGTTCCGCCCGCAAATATGCTGTTCGATCGGACAAGTGCAGGTCAGAAAGATAGACGGAGCCCAAGGTCACGACAAATAAAAGGCGCCCAAGCAGATAACACGCAAGCAGGAGCGTTGTGACGTACACACAGCGTGCTGTAGGTCCTGATTCGCCCAGACCTCTCGTCACGGCGCTAAGAAGCACCTACCCTTAGCCTTTTGATACACGGCAGCGACATTTCAGATACACGAAGAAACAAGGCTATTTATAGACTCCACACGTCCGTAGATCTTAGCACTTTCTTCTCACGGGCGCGCATTATCTAGGAGTGACTGCGTGTCCAGCGTCCTGTACACGCACCTAAAGGCGCTGCAGCGACAAAGTACGGGGCTATAGCATTGGACAGTTTGTTCACCTGAAGCCGTAAAACAGAAGTTCTAACGAATCATCTTAGTACATATATAGCCGCCAAACTAACATGCCAACATAAAATAGAGTAAAGTATAGCAGTGTAGCTTGGCAACGTAAAGCTGATCATAGAAAGAATGTCACCCACAACGTGACAAACTTGCCTTCTGCTTCCTTCCTTCCTTTACGGAGCCCACATGGCGTCTGGAGTACAAAACGAGCTCGCCACCGTATCAAGAATAGGCTTCTATAATGTTTTTTTTTTCCTTTTTGCTGCTGTAGCTGCGCGTTTTTATTATCAAAAGAAACCACAGTAATCGAAATGGTCTTACCTTGAATGGTGTGAAAATGCAGCTGCTGCCCGTGCTCGACATGTCGCGATGGCGGCTCTCTTCCTCTTCCGTGAAGCTCTATCCTTATGATTTGTCATGACTCATGTGAAGCCCGGCAAGGCACTCGTGCTGCAGGTACTCCCACAGGCACTCGCAGCGCACGCTAAGCAAACTCTAAAGAAGCCCTCTATGCGAGCAGTGGACACCAGAGGATGCGGCAGAAATGCATTCTATCTCTAGTGTCTCACGCTACTACAGCACTGTCGCCTTCCGTGCTGAGCCAACACCAACTGGCTGAGCACGCATTTTTGTGTCCGTCCTCATCCTCACTCAGTCCGCCTCCCCCTCGTCATGCTGCCTCGCACCTGCAGGCTATCATATGGGCTGTTATTCCACATCTCCAGCCCTCGTGCGAGGCCACCTAGACTATTCAGGTGTTAGTGGTGTCGCCTTGGGCACCCCTTCTTTCCATGGAAGCACCTGGTAAACGCGTTCCTCGCTCACTATTGACGGGGGACTAGCTGGAGGAGAAAGGCGCGTCACGTTCGCACATTGTTCACTGATAGGCGCGTGGCTAATTTACTTATACGTACGTGGCTTTGGAAGTCTTCCTAGTTAGGAAGCACATGGGGGCAGACACCGGCTGTGTGTGAGAGAGGGTCGGGTGAGGAGGCAGTTGTCGTTACTTAGGTGAAAGAGAAAAATTTAGGCGGACTTTAGTCCCGAGAAGCTCTTGATTTCTGTCCTCGCAGCTGTCTTGTAGTGTGCGAGGAGTGCACACTTAGGCCAACACGACGAGTGGTCGGCGTTCCTTTGTCGTGAAAAGTACTCTGGGTGGACTTACCCCTCGAAATCCAGACCTGCCTGGCGCATTTGTGCGATACGTCTTTCTAGCGCATTACAACCTTACCCCCGTTTACATGGTCGTGATGCGCCAGTTGTCTGCATTCGTATAAACGCTGTGCTGCCGTGCCGGCTTACGGCAAACTGTCGACGCGCGGCTATACCCAAACGTGCTTCTTATCGAGGAAAGACGAACTGGAGCCCACTCCCAACAACCGTGGAGACGGCGTGCCGGCCTCTTGTTGAATGAGTTAGTCGCCCCAGCTGCAGCCGTCTGACTGGCAGTTGCCTCGAGCTGTCAGGCTGTAATCAATTTAACACTAATGCCAGAGTAGCCCATCGACTGTTGCAAGGGCGTTTCGGAAAGGTGATGCGACGCCGTTTGCAGGACCTCTCGTCTTCTGTACGCCGCAGCTACCATGTGGTGTCGGATTACAGCGAGCGAGTATCGGATTACAGCGACTTGTAGCTGGGCGAGTTGGTTTTATGTAAAAGAATTTAAAAAAATAACTCATTAGCTTAGTCGTGCCTCGAGCATGGGAAACAGAAAATTCGCACAATTTCTGCGTCATCAACCACTATATAAATAGGTACATATTAGCGCGAGCAAAATAAAATGACTTGAGAAAGGAGTGGCAGGAGGCAGGAATATCTCGGCTCCCGACATTTCTGCTTCGTCCCACTTTTTCGAGTGTTTTTGTTTTCTTGAGCTAATATTAATTCCTTATAGCGAAAGAGGGACGCACGAAGTTAGCACAACGGGTAGCCACCATTCCCCTCATCGTGATTTACGGCCCGTGAAATCGACCGGCACTTGCAAAACTGCCCATTTTTCTACGCATCAGTGCAATGCGCCTTCCATTGCTTACATGATTGCGAAGCGCATGTTTTCGCACTCATGTAAACGTGTTTTATGCACACCGATGTCACCACACTTTCTTATAAACTTATCCTTTTCAGAAACGTTTCTGTCTTTCGAGCTACTAGGCGTAAGTCCAAGATCGGCTATTTCTACTCGTCAGCCTTATGACCTCACGCTAACGAGTCAAGGAGCTGCTATCTTGACGCATTGACAGTTCTCCGCACGGCAGACTTCCCAATGACGAATTGTCAGCAGGTGCCGCATGCCCTTGACATTTTTCTCTATTCTTTTTCTCTCCTTCCTCCTCCCCGTGTAGGGTAGCATATAAGCCTTTCCTTTGCCTTTCTCTCTCTCTCTCTCCTTCAGGCGAAAGCGTCGGCAAGGTGCCTTGTCGCATGGTGTTGTACACTGGCACTGAAGAAAACCAGCAAGTTCCCTACTCGACGTTGCAATCCTTAGATTGAGTGGCATAAACCCTCAGTGCATAGGAAATATAGATGGGCTTCACCACTGCCGCTCCCCCACTATACCTGCTCAGTGGGAGCATAGTCAAAAGTTATCCGCCTTTCTGCCTCCCTGAAGGACCTCACTTGTCGCGGGTGCTTCAAAGCAGAAAAAAAAAGAGCCCTGGTGCCTCATTGCTGTCCCCGCATCGAAGTACTTTCTTACACCACGCCGTGCATTCAGCAAATTTCATGCTACTTCGCTTCGTTGTTACTTGGCTGAAAAATCTGCAAGATTTTCAGGCAGTAGCAATGATTTTAGCCAGTGTTATGCAGTGAGCAACGGAATAAATATTGCTCGGTTTGTGGTTTATTGAAACCGATGACGGATATTCACAGCCGACTCCGAGAAAAAGAGTTTGCAAGCGCCCCGCGTCCCCTTAGAGCGAGTTTGCAGTGATTATGAGGAGCGCCGTCATGGGGTACTCCAGAAACATTGGTGTGCGCGCATTTCGGCGTTATGGAAATGTGCGCTTGTTCGTATAAAAGGCGGAAGCGAACACGCGTCCTCAACTCCTGCCGCACCATAGTTTTCCCCAGAGTAAATAAATGAAATAAACACGCAGAAAGTACAAAACAGACTTCATCTCATTTCTGTAGGTGTGCCTCGTTTCGTGTTTGTGCTGTTTGTTGTGATGGGTTCCTACCAACAAGCGTAGCACGTCTGAAGCTTCGTATATTTCACGGTAAAAAAAAAGATATTCTCAAATACCTTACCCACGCACGTCTGCTCAGTTCGCTCGTATCGCTCGTTTGTCGTTCGTTTTTCGGCTTTCTTCTGACTGTCGTCGCACAGCCCTCGCTTTTCGCTATAGTCCGCGGGGGATGAGGAGGGCGACAAAGACGTGCACACATAAAAGAGGGACTTTCCAAGAATTCGGCCTTTCTTTTCCCGTGAAGACGCTCACCCCTTCCTCTCGGAGGATACTGCCCACCTGTTTTCCCACGCTCTCCCGCGGTACCGCGCAGCCTTATGAGACTCTGAGGGAAGGAGGCTTTACAGATGACGGTGCATGGTTTGAGTTAGAAAAGACGTTTCCTCCTGGAGGCAAAATGTTTTCGCACGCCGCATTCGGGGAGACAGGGACCTTCAATTCAGCGCTTTCCTTATTTCTGTTTAGGTGGCGCTAGGGGAAGATTTTCGTTGTAGTGATAGGAATAATGTAGATTTCTCAATTTCCTGCAGTTCTTGTGTGCGATTCGTGTGCATAA
>WOVY01007172.1:0-37520 GCA_013436015.1 Rhipicephalus annulatus
ATCAATTCTTGTGAACATTCGTATATCCTCTGCAAGGTAACAACAGCGAATGTAGCTTGGAAGGTGTTAATATAATTTCGAAATTCACGTGAGCAACCGACTCCATAGCGTTATAGACACCCTCGGAGGTGACCCCGAGGTGACCCCCCTACTTCCCTCACGTCACACGACACTGCTGTCAACAAAAGAAGTAATCATGACGTCATAGCCGTCATTTTTCTTTTGCCGCGTTAGTTCCGAGGTCTATAATTCTCGGCGTCTGGTTGTAGTGCGTGGCCGTGGCGCACGCTTAGAAAGATTTTTGTTACCGACATTCCAGTGCGCGTTTTCTATTCGAAAGTAATTCTTGAGGCGGATCATGCGGAAGTGCGTCACAGTTCTGTGTGGTGACGTAGACAGGAGTTGCACTACGCTAGGTGGCGATAGTTTCACTCTCTTTTTTGGAATTCTCTCAAACCGAAACTGAAACTGATCGATAATGAAAGCCGGTAAATATTATCTATCGTGTGTGGCAGCAAAACCATGTGTCGTGTCATGACTAACAGCCCTACAGCAACGCATTGCAGCAGAAAATGCGAGGCCAAATTTTTCGTGTCAGTACCTTTTAGGCAAAGGTTCTTACGCCTCACCAAGTTCCTAGCTAATTGTTTTTTGGTGTCCACTTTTTTTCTTATTCAGCGTTACCTGATACGTGGCACGATGCTAGGACGTCTATACGAAAGCACCCGGCGTCTCGTCTGCTGCAGCACCTGACTGAGACACTCGACTGCATAGGCCTGATACGTTGCTACGGGGTCATGGAGAAGTTCTGCACTCGGTTCCGACGCATGTTTGACGGTGTACTTGGAGTCCTTCAACATGTTCGTTTACTGCTTCGCCGTAGGACGCCTCATAAGCACCATATGCGCCTGCTGATAATAGTGCCCTCACCGTAGCCATCATTGTGGCTCCGGCTATGACGACCCTGGCTCCGCTGCAATGGCTGGCCTGTCTCTTCTTTCGGCATTTACGGTAAGCCGCTACCCCCGTGACGCAAAGGCTTGTGAATTGCGTTAGTAATCTCTATAGTTTTCACTACTGCTTTCGGATTCATGTGTCACAATCATTGGCATAAAGAAGGGAAACAACTAAGGGAAAAGGCTTTCTACTCATCAGAGACGTCAACTTCAGCATAGTGATCTAGTCTTAATACATGTACGTGCAGACTTCAAGAATACACAACACAGTTAAAGGGCCAGTCAACAGGCTGCGACACGTGGAGGAAAAGCCCGTGCATTTTACGGCGTGTGACCAACCTGTGTATGCGCGCCTTGACATCAACTCGGCGATCAGCAACCTGACGCAGCACGCAGCTCGTTCACTGGTTTAAAACAGGTCTAAACAAAGAGTAATGAAGTTAATGTCACCGATCGTCGAGTTGACGTCACCGCGCGTATAAAGAGGTTGATAACGCGCCGTAAAATTGCGTGGGCTTTTCCTGCACGTTTCGGAGCTGTTGACTGGTTAAAGATGCACAGGTGTGGTTATGAGCGCTATCTAACAAGTACTTATACTTAGTGCCCGATGTTTAATGCAAAAGACGTGGAATGACAAGAAAATGAGCCTAATTCAAATATTTATAGACCTCTCGGCTCCCTTGCTGCTCAGTACAATGGGAGATAGAAAGGGGAGACAAAAATGTTATGTGGGCCGATGAGGATAAAAAGTCAGTTTGATGATGATGATGATGACAATTAAAGATTCTTTGAAGGAGACGTTATCTTAAAAAAATTTACTCTATGAGCCACCTATTCCATGGAAGTTGTGGATGAGACAGCAGCTGATGAAGGAAGGGACGTACTTTCTTATTAGAGCATTGCGAAAGATCGAAGTCTAGAATGGTGCTTCTAAAAAGTTGTTTTTATTGGGTAGAACTATGTTAGAGGGACGCTGCTGTCTTCTACGCACACAAGAAGTGCGCTTATAAGGTCCTATGAAATCAGTTGAAAAAGGTAAACAATGACGCCTTGCTGAAGGCGTTACTGTAAGACGCTGCCCCATGGATACGTAGGGACTACATTAAGGGACACTAAAGGCAACTATTTAGTCGACGTCGATTGTTCAAATAGCGGTTCAGAAACCTCGTAGTGTCACTTTTTGCCAAGGAAAGGCCTATTTTGAAATAAAGTCAGGTTCGAGTAGTCCACATCGGGTTTGCGCACTTCAAATTACCCGTCTGAATAAGCGGACCAACCGGACCAACTCACGTCAATGTGGCAGTGCAAAACGTTGCCCTACTTCACTGCACTAGTAGCAGCAGACCGAAAGCAGCGGGAGCCACAGCAGCAACAACGATCCATTTCCCGCCATTGGCTTCGAGATTGCAGGCGTTTCTTGTTTCAACTGCACCCCGCTGAATGGCACCACACCTGTCCCGTGTAACGACGCGAAAATTGAATTTTCAACCACTCGCGCTATTCCCTATAGTATCGTCTAGCGGTTCTTTTTCCATGAATCAAACAGAAACAACAAGCAGCATTTTATTGCGTCTCTAGATGCACAAAAGTTTCTTTATTTAACGCAGTTAGATCGATTTCTACTGATTAATTGGAGGCGGTCCATCTGATGTCATCGGGATCATTTTGAAAATGTCCTACAGTGGCGCTTGTGTTCTTGGTGCATTTACCTTAATTTCTCGGTAAGTATGGGACACTGTTGTAGATAATATAGTTATTTTAGATTTCATACATTGAGGTTTCACGATGACGTAAATTGTTATTTGACTTAGTGTCCCTTTAAGCATGTGACGCATATGAAGACGTGCCATTGCATAGTGTTATTTGTGATGTGTTTTGTTATTTAAAACACGTCACCGCAATGAAATCATTCTAATGCCGTATTTACACTTTGTATCATAGTACTACACGTTGTATCGCGTCCATGAGTATTGTTCATGAAGCAGGTACAGTTATGTTGTTTGCCTATACGTCTCTTTGTTCTACTGCTCTATTGTATATTGTTCTTCTAACTTCTTGTTCATTTATTCTGCTCTAAATGCACTAAATTTGCTAAAAGCTTCAATTCCCAAACTGATGCCAGGTACGCGGGCCCTCAGACACTCTCAAGTGGTTTTTTAGCCGCTTTTTGCCTGAGGAACCCGCAACTTGTTGAAAGAAAAATGTGCAACTAAACATTGGCTGATTGAAGGAATAAAAAACAGGCTACATACGACATATTACGATGGACAGACATATGGTTATACTAGCCGTGGCAAGTTAATGCATAGGATAAGTTTCAGGCGTGGCCACCAAGGCTTGCGCCGCCTTGATCCGGCAGTATGAAGGGTGCTTTGCGTCTAGAATCGCAAGAAGAACACGTACAGAGAAAGTTTAACGCAAATACAGATTCTAGAGTTGTAGATACCAAATGCACTAGATAACAAATGGTTAGGTCATATAGTAAAGGAAGCTGAATAGATTTGAGTAGCCGGGCTTGATCAACGTGCATTATACTTAAGTGCGTCTGTGTTGCTGCTATTTGCCCGCGTCTAAATGAAGCTGGCGTGGCTATAGACTAAAACAACTTTGCAACGCAACATCTTAGCCACGAAGCTACCATAGATGGTGTGTGAAGCATAGCCGGCTATAATTTGTGGTTGGTTCAATGCGCTGATAGTGAGATGAAAAAATTCGCTAAAGTATGGATCACAGTGCCCGTAGATAGTAGAATGGCGGCAGACGTAATGAAATACTTTGTTTACCATTCTGCAGGTTCCATTTGCCTTAGTGGTGGTTTTCGTCAGCGGATTTTGGAACGCCTTGGGTGAAGCCGCTTTTCAGAGGGCGCTAGAATATACTAAGCTGCCTTTGGAGAAGGTGCGTACTTTGGTAGTATACCTGTCACAACGAACAAAAATGATTAAGTTGATTTAAAATTAATTGGTCATTGCTTTGCTACTTGACCTCAACATCGCATGTTGTAGGCAGTATATTTCTGAAACAATGATGTGGAATTGTGCAGTTAGTGGCATAGGTCATTACCAAGAAGATGATCTGACACTCAACACTGATTCGACCAATGGGAATCAAACGCTGTTGTGGCGCATTGTAAAAACAGGCAACAGTACGCCCGTGTCAACACTTAAAAAAACATTTCGTTCAAAATCTGATCCCTTTGACACAAATAAAACCTTTAGAGCATCTATAGTTTGAATTCATTCATGTCTTTGAGAACAGGCACATATTTACGTTGGAACATTTGATGCGCCGGCTGGCTCACATTGGCAGTTGTCGGTGGCATGTCCTTTCTATTCTGCTGATTAATATTTGTACGTGATTTCAGTGTCGGCGTCGTTGGCTCTGATCGAAAAAGCAGCGTGGTCTGTGATCACGAAACTGATAAAGGTGCAAATAAAATAAATAATGAAAAATATGTCTGAGTGAGGATAAAAACCCAGGCCTTCGGCGCGACAGAACGGTGCTCAATCACAGAGTGAGGTCATTACTTTTAACTGCAAGTTAAAAAAAACAGTAAACTGATGTCATGGGGTGAAACGAGTCTCCTACGCATATAATATTGCGTGACAGAATCGTAGGATCACGTGAGGCATCAAAACATGTGTACGTACAATGAGTGGAGGTTCTGAAGGTCTATCCATAACCAAACCCGCAAGCATTAGAGCGATAAGCTGAAGTTGTACCTGAGCGAAAACCAGAGTTCTGCGACAAATGGTGCCGAAATCAGATGGGGCAACCAGTGACTCCCAACGACGTGGACAATGAGTGACGCTGATCAGGAGTTTCCACTAGAAACCGCAGCCACAGTAACCTAATCCTCATTGCAACGACACCCAGGAAAGCAGCGAGCTTAACCGACTACATTAAAAGCAAGCAAGGCGTGGTCCCAACGAGACATGAACCACTTTAAAGCTAAACGCGCTGCGGGACGAACGCAAAAAGGAAAGTCATGGATGAGGCACCCTCATAGATGAAAGCGACTGCAACGGACGAATGATGTTCAGCAAGGTTATAGACAAGCTCGGCGAAAGCCGTGACGAGCTTCGCAAGATCAGTGCCGAAATTGAGGACGTGATCTCGGTCGAAGAACTGCAGAAAAAGTGTGATTTGTGAGCACAATATAATGGCCAGGCACTTGAGACCCTGACATACCAATGTTGCTGTCTTGAAGATCTCAGCCTCTGCAACTAGAGGCAGACCTCTACTTCGACTACGATCAGGACGTCGCCTGCACTAACCACAGCTTTGTCTCAGAACTTTGGACCGCGTATCCTTACGCTGACAATCAAGCCATTTCATGGGGACATGTATCGATGGATATTGTTTTGGCAGCGGTTCGACTAAGCTGTCCACACGCAACCATTTATGACCATGGCAGATAAATCTCATAAATAATAAATCGCAGGTACGATTGCCGGATTGTTAAAGAGAATACCATGCTACGAGAGTGCCATCCAGCTGCTAAAGCAGAGGTTTGGGTACAAAACAGGATCGTACTGCAGCGCTTCAGAGAACTTCGTGAAACTGCCACGAGTTACACATTCATCGCATACGAGGGGGCTGCGCAAGCTTTACGACGCAGTTCAGCTAAATGTTCACTGCCTCTACGTCCTGCAAGTCTCAGAAGTTTTTCAGCGATGCTCTATGACATCATGCTTCAATCCTTGCCACAAGCGATTGTCATTTCGTTCCACCGCCATAGACGTTTCCAGGAAGAAGAAGAAAGATTGTAAACATCTGCTTCAGCGGAGGGTACCAACAACGTTTTTTGAGAAACTTGAGAAGCTTTTACGATATGCACAGATAGAGATAAAAACAAAAGGGCAGTGTACTTCATCAACGTCCTCTACCAAAGGTATCGAGAACCACGAAAAACATGTGACGTCGGCATCAGTCCTACATGCATCGGAATAATCGAAGCAAGCAGGCTACGAATGCTTCTTTTGCAAGTCGACAGAACATGAAACCGGGGGATGCAGCGTAAGCATGGCCATACCAGAAAAAAAAAAGAAACGTGTGCCTCATTTTATGTGTTGCTATCAGTGTACAACGAAGGGCCACCGAGGTCTGGCGGAGGTTGGTGTGCGCGACATGCAAAAGTAGGCATGCTGCAACGATGTGCGACCCAGATTATTGCAGGAAAAGAGGCGAGAAGCCCCTGCCTTCAGGGGCTGACCAAGCCACTGAAAGCAGAGGGTTCCGGGTGGACTGCCGTTAAATGTTGTCAACTTGACAAAACCGTCACTTTAGAGAACTTTCGTTCTTGATTGTTTTACCAAGACGTTATATATCAGAGACAACATCGACGGAAGCAGTGAACGCTTGTTTACTAAAGTTGGCCTGGTGGGGCGCTTGGGGACTGAATATTATTACACATACTTGTTCATCGGTAAACACGTTTGCGTCTGACTACACCTGTCGTATGAAAACTTGGAATGTCGTCAAGGTTCGAGCCTAGTTTGACAACAACGAGCGCATTGAAGCCAAATCCAAGCCTGTAGTTTGCCACGACATCCCAATCTTGGATCTAGAATGCACTTTCGCCAGGTGGTCTAAATTTCCGGAGCCCTCCACTACGGCGTCTCTCATAATCATATAGTGGTTTTGGGACGTTAAACTCCACATATCAATCAATCAATGCACTTTCGCTGCCAAACTACGTAGGAAAATTACCGGCTGGCAGACTAGCAAAATGCGCCTCGACAGTGCGGCGAGAAAGGCCTGCTCACAGGATATGACCAACTGCGGAAGGTTGTGAGCGGCAATAATACGCAGCAGGAAAGTGCAAGGATTGGTCGTGGTCAAGAGTACTCTCGAATAGACATTGCAAGGTCCTGTCACAAAAGCGAGCTCCGTAAACAGAACATCTGAAGTTATGATTAGCGTACTAGGAGTGCAAGCGACTGAAGTTAGAGCATTAGAGCAATACATATGGAAATCATCTTAACTGTGGAATGCCGAGGACGTCACACCAAATAAAAGTATTCACAGACCGGGAAACTCCTTGCCTCTTTTCCAGAGCAAGGTTAGAAAGATTGGAAAACGGTACCAAGTATCCGTTCAATGTGAAGACAAGGATACCGAGCTACTTCATGACAACTGTAGAGTCGCGGTTACTCACTCGCAAGATACGAAGCTGAACATGAAATTTTTCCGACGAGAGGATTTAGCTACTACAAAAACAAGAAGTTTTAAGTCGGTGAGACCATAATTCTCGACCTTCTGAACGCGACTGAGTTATTAGGGCCACTACTCCATGCTGAAGAGCTACATAAGAAATCATGGAGTTCGTGCCTGTTTAATCATATTATAAGGTGGCAGTCTTCTAAAGGCTATCACAAAAGCCTTATTGTTTGGAACTAGATGTGACCGCATTCGATATCCTGGAGGAGGTCGAAGATAGCAGACGACGGAGAAGTGATTGTGAGCTGCTGTGATTGTGAGCAACCAGTGAGTGCCAAGAAGAGCGTGCAGCACGATCATCATTGTGTACTGTTCAGTGTTCCATTGTCGCCATTAAATTAATTCTGTTGGTTGTTTCGCAGCTCCCGTCTTTTGGCAGCGCTTTATTTATGCAAGACCATCATCACCAAGAAAAACATCAACAAAGTGAACATCAGCGCCGGTTCACGGTTGCACTATGCAAAGTATGGTGAGCCAAACTACATGAAAATAGTCACTCAGGTGGAGCAATCGCCAGTCAGGTCTGCCAGGCCAACCTTGACTACGGCAACATCCCTGCTACCACCACCAACTACAACAGTAACAACAACTTGGAGACATTTTTAACCATCATCACCAACAAAAAACATCCACAAAGTGAGCATCAGCGCAGGTTCATGGTTGCTCTATAGACATATAGTGGCGCTTCGTTGATATTCAAAGAGAAAAGCTCGGACATAGTGGGCACAGTGCAACTGTGTTTGGAGAAAGCATATTAGGATAGTTTGAAACAGCCATTTCAACGCATAGAGCTGTTTATTTCATTGCTGCATAGTTGGCGCTTGCACCGAGATCCGAAGCCGGCTTAGCGATTGAGAAGGTGATGCGCATGGAGCCTACTGTCGCGTTCTTGTACCTATGGCGAAGCTCAAGCGCACTAAAAGTTAATAAATATAGCTCATGATCTTTCAATTTTAAAAGTTTTCTACTTGAGTGGCATGGTGATTGCACCTTTGTGCAGCATTGTGTGTTTCGCTACACCTGTGGCCTTGTCCGACTTGAGGAACGAAATCCTTGGCGTTTGGTGAAACGGTGATTGTAAACAAAGAATGACGACTTCTATTAAAGGCGGGAAAAGTGAACCAGTACATCGCAACTATTTGTTAAGTATCATGTCTTCACTTACATCGTTGTCTGACAAGACTCGAAGCTGAAAGTCATCTCATTCTCAGACAATTACAATGATTGACAGTGAAGCGCTTGAAAAATAAAATGGTGATGTTTAAGGCAAGAAGGAGGAAGTGACATGATGACAGAGCGACACACACCCAATCACCTACACCACAATTTTTATTTATATCGAGATTGCTGTAGCACTAGATAGAGTAATGCAGAAAATTGTGCGAGTTTCGTGCAAGTCATGTACCACTACTTTTTTCCCGCAGGAAGTTCTATCAAAATGCGAAGATTCCATCGGCCAAACAAAGGAAAGAAGTCCTGGAATTTTCATTCAACCTTACGATGACTGGTGGCCCAGTAAAGGGGTCGTGAGGTTCGAAAACTTCAGCGCGTCCTATCGCCCAGAAATTGGCGAAGACACGCTCAAGGGTATCTCCTTTGTAGCAGAGGCGGGAAAGAAGGTACGCCCCTATCGAAACGTGCCACCTACGGATCTTGTGTCTCGTGGAAACAAGGCTTGTAACTAGGCCTTGCTAAAGTTCTCTACTGAAACGTCTGTTGTATTAGTGGGTAAAAATTCACTGAATCATTTCGGCATGCAACTCTAAAGAACATATCCGTGCTTTCGTAACCATTTTGTGTGTATCAGTGTTCGTAAACTACGAGGTTTGTAGAGGCACACGCCCTAGAGTGAGGCTTCTGGCTTGAGATGTAACTTATGTGCAGCTATGTATGCAGCTATGTATGTTCAAGCCTGCGAATTTCATTTTCTGCTTATGAAATCTGACCACAAGTAAAGAGAAGCAGGTCGGTTATCTTGTGAATCGGCAACACCACAAAAACACAGGAACGATGATGTGGGCCACATTCCTCTATAGTTTCTGATTTCACTCGCGTTTGCAGTTGGCTGTGGTGGAGAGGACTGGGGCCGGAAAGTCATCGCTGGTCCTAGCGCTTCTTCGCATGATTCAGCGCACGTCGGGAGCGATCACCATTGACGGAATTGACATAAACTCGGTTCCACTGAAACGCTCTTCGTACTGCAATCAGCGTCATCCCCGCAGGTGAGCGAGAAGAAGCAATACTTGCGCATTCCCTCCTAGACTTCACGCAGGTCTGTAGTGAGGCATTGTACACTTTATCGCTCACAAGACTGCTTCTTGTTGCATCAACATGCTTATCGCCTTGTTGATTGATTGATATGTGGGGTATAACGTCCTTGTGACGTAGTGGAGGGCTCCGAAAATTTTGCCCACGTATTGCTTTGTTGAAGTCACTACAATGAAGGTTACGGTGGAATGGCGTTTGTTTCAGGATGTACACCTGAAAAAAATCGCAGGCTTACTGGCCAGTGGAGAAATACTCGAGAAACATTACATTAGTAGCAAAGTGAAATTTCTCTACGGCTATTAATTTGAACAATATTGCTTGCCTCTCCGTTGTGAAACTGATGAAACTATAGGCACGTTTTTCAGTGAGTGAGCACCTAGTTTTTGCGGGCATACTTGAAGTAACATTCTCATTATGAAATAGTCTTCATTGCGTTCTCATATTTTGGGTGTTGCTATGTGTAAATACTTCCGAAAATTCGTTGTGTTTTGGCTTCTTTAGCTTGCATTGTTGTCAGCATTTATTGCAGCATGAATAGCAATACACCTAAGTAGACTATCTTCAATTGTTTTAATGTACGCGAAGTGACGTTTACCCAACCTGAATATGCACTCTGCCTTAATTGGCTCATTTTACTTTGGTGCATATTTTTATATAATGTGCACATTGCCTTACTTCTGCATTTTTGCTGTTATATAGTATTCATCCTATTTTGTAGTCCCCCTATGGTAATAATTAGGTGATAAAAGTTACCTCACCTTTTTCTGTCAATATTTATTCGCTGCTGAATGTAAGGTCCCCCAAGTCTCACCAAGCTGTTCTTGGCAGCCTTTTGTCTAGGGGGAACCCAAAACTTTTTTTTTGTGAAAGTTTCGGGTTTTAAGTTCCAATTTCATGGCGTTCTTTAAGCATTCGTTAAGGCTGTCGAAGCTTTCTACTAGCACAGTAACAACATCTTTTTGCTGCTGCGGAAGAGAATTTTCATTTTAGCCTGAGCCACTTTCTTTGCAGTGTTCCTTAGACCAAGGTAATCAATGATATTCAACTACATCAGTTGACACAATGAAATTACAATTCTTGTAGGACTATTCCATGTTTACTGGGACGTTTCGAGAAAATTTGGATCCCCAAGGCTTGCATTCAGATGAGGTTCTGTGGAGCGTTCTTCGAGGTGTCCACCTAAGCGAATTTGTCGAAAAGTCACCTGAGGGTCTTTCATTCTGCGTGTCGCAAAAAGGAGAAAACCTGAGGTTAGTAGAAAGTGCGTTCTCCTATCGACAAATTTTATATGCTCTTTGTAATGTTGCTTGGAAATAAAATAGATAAAGCAAGCTCTAGTTCGCCTCTATATTTCTGAATATATTCTGGAAGCAAGGGGATTCAAGATTAGCCGAATATGTAATCATGGCAATTGTATTACCAATCATGGCAATCAAATGCTATTATGTTTTGAAAAAAAAATGTTCGTTCTCTCACACGACGTTAAAAAAGTATTCGCGCTTTTATATAGCGCCCAACACTCGCATTCAAGGTAATAGAAAATTAGTGAATATTGTAGACGTTACCAAAAACCCAATCAATTTCACCTGAAGTCAATTGCTATAACTAGGGCTGAACATATATTAAGGGATTCTTTGAAGTAAATCATTTGGATTATTGTTATTTTAAGATCAATATCGATAATATACGTATATACATCTTGGTACTGACGGGAAGATGTGCTTTCTAAAAACAAACAAACATGTCTGATCACTTCATTGTAAGAATCGCTTAGAAAAGAAAGGGATACGTGGCTCGAGAGTAGTAGTTGAGTTTTTATTCAACAGATGAGTCCATGGTTAAAAGAAACTGTCGCGTGCAGTGCCTATGCAGATTTCATTGTCCTGGAAAAGCTTAGTGACTTAGATTTGTACTAAGAATACTGTTGGTTGGAAGTTGTGATTACTCTTGACAAACTAGAGCAATGCATGAACCTTGTTTTCATGTTCACTTTTAGTTAAGATGCCCGCCTTAAGGAAAGTGTTCATTCAAATGTTCCCTATAAAAGTACCCGTACTGTACCTTGATAAATCAGAGCTTGCAGGATGCATTGGGGTGTTTGGCGCGCTTATAGCACTGTTTTATGTGGACACGTCTACGTTGATAGTAGTGCGTAACTTATTCTCAAAGTACTATTCGTAAATAAGCATATTCGTGCATAAAGCCTTGATGTAGCAGAAGTGCGATTGGGTAACCTACATTACTGATCAGGCATACACTACCACACAGCGCTTCAAAAACGCGAGAGACAAAGCTTGTAGCTTCAGCCGTGACTATACCAAGGTGTTCCGCTGCCCGCTGGCGTGCCTATTGCTACATTAAAACACTTGATAATAGCTCGATGCTCACCCGTCGGCGTCATAGCCTTTCTATATGGCGCTTGATAAAGCAGTTTTATAGACAGCTGGAAAACACCATTGGTGCATGTTCAAGCACCAGTACGCTTTAAATGAAGTAGCGCACTCTGACATGACGCCAAAAAGCCGAACACACAACTGGGCAGTTGCGCAATCGAATCAACGCTAACGCTGCCTTGGGCCTACAGCCTCTGTCGTTCCATACACTTCATTAAAACGAAATGGGAATGAGAATCAGGAAGCCTCAGTTCGCTGCGCTGACGCTGCCGAAGCGTTCTCTGATAGCGCTCGTTAGTAATATGATGCAGTACTTCAAGACAGTGTTCCTAGACAACGACAGCGCCTTTTCAAACCAAGATCATCATCAGAGGTAAGGGGTGTGGGATATATAAGGCGTGTTTGTGACCTTAAAGCACGTTGGCGGTAGAGCAGTGGGTAGAGCTCCCGGTGCCTATTCATTGGGGACAGAGATTGTTGGTTAAACTCCTATATCATCCAAATCAACGAAACTTTTTTAGTATTTCTTTGGGATCAGCATATCACCGACGGATTTCTTTGATCGAATTATGCCAGTGAAATCTTGGTGGACCCCGGCATAAAACACCTTCGTGCTGATACTGTAAATAGCCTTCGAAAAATCTTAGTAAACATTACTACCTGTTACAATATATTGAAATGTTTACTGGGAAAGGCTAATACTTTTTACCCTCGACGACACGCAGTGCTGGGCAGCGACAACTGGTGGCACTCGCTCGTGCCCTTCTGCGAGCCACAAGGATTCTGGTGCTGGACGAAGCCACCTCCCAGATGGACTCGGACACAGAGCGAAGGGTGCAGGCGAGTTTGAGGGAAAGCTTTTCACACTGCACCATTATCACGATAGCGCACCGCATCGACACCATACTTGATTACGACAGGTGAGATACGTGTTCTACTACGTTACTAACATTAAATATACTTCATTGTACGTAACGTGATGAAGTGACCAAAGCGCGAGGCCAGAATAAACTAGGCCCTTGACTGATAATCACCTTGCAGCGTGCTGGCACGCATGAGCTCCCCGTAACCATCGTACCAGGACGCCCTGAATGAGCATGCTGCTGGGATTATTAGCTGGACTCAGTGAGGCAGTCGTTCAAGTTACTAATAGTTTGATTTCAGAGATAGTCCTGAGCACAGCTTTAGGCCCTAGTGTCCGAAAACATTCACATAGCACCGACACTAGAAAGAGCATCCCGTGGTATTTTGTCGCGGGTGTCATGACAACGACATGTTGTCTGAAGCCTGTAGGAACGGGAGGCCGCCATGGAAAATTGCAAAAGAGTTGAACGTCGAGCATTTCTTCCATCCTTTGCGCGGGTACAGGTGTGGTGACTCTAGTGTGACACATTGGCAGATCACAGTATCAAAGCAGGAAAGTGGAGACAACGCTATTGTTGATATTGCCATCGTTCGCCAAGAGCTTTCGAACGTTGGCCTGCAATCTGTGTGCACCGCCGCCCCCCTCCCGACCGACTGACCGTCGTCCGCCGGTTTCCTACGCCCAAGGCCAGAGGCAATATAACGCGTGGCAAAAGTGCAGCATGTCTGCAGTTTTGAGCTAAAATTTTTAACAAGCTGCGTAATTGAATGTGGACACAGCTGTTCACAGTTCCCGTTGCCTATACTGTTTTGCTATAAGAAGTGATACAGGCTTCTTGCTGAACGTTTTCTGGCTTCTGATACGAAGTTACTGCTCTCACTACAAAATGATGGTATGTAATAGAGCAGCTTGAAGACTTGTGAGGCAAAGTTTGACATACTCCCAAATCTACCACGAAGCTGCAAGCAGAACCGATCCAGCGTTCTGCAATCAAAGCTGCGCAGTTGGATAAATTTTCTCCATATTCCAGCATTGGAACTAAGAACTGTGGTTCCCCTCTACAGTACCATTACAATCTTTGCGAAGGACATGGGTAAATGATTTTAGAGTGAGAAGGAATTGAAAGCACCGCAAAAGTGCGGAATTTCTAAACCAAGCTTGTGGCGCTGCGTTTGCTAGTAAAATTTCTGTCATCTGGCCAGTGCTGTCATAACATTTTAGAAGTTCAGACTATGCAAACCTATGGAAGGCATTGGCTGACCCTGCGACGTATGTGTATATAGCTATATGCTGAATCTGTATATGATCCTTTGTCTTTATGTTTTTTTATTGGTAAAAAAGAATACAATACCTACAGCTCTTTGTCCGTTTGGGCTTTGACATTAGACCCTGCCCCATATGCTTGTTCGTAGTTATGAGAAATCATAATAATGTGCGCTGATTCTTCCTGTATTGCAGGGTCGTCGTCATGGGAGACGGTCGACTATTGGAGACTGGTGGTGTACAAGACCTGTTGTCCAACTCATGTTCTTTGTTTCGCGATATTGTTATCAGTGCAGGAATTGATGTACATAACAGAATGTCAAATATATTACCAAAATAAAGTTTTTATGAACGTCAACATGGTGTACTTTTTGATGCCGTAAGGAAACCTCACGCATCAGTTTTGTAATAATTGGGACGAAGACGTTGAGAGTGTAGGTTACTCTAGCCTCTATCTTCTATTTTTCCTTGTTTTGTTTAATCTTACTTCATTCTCTCAAAGACGTCTGTGGCATCAAGAAGATTTTGCCCTTAATGGGCCCCTTCCTAGAAGACGCGACCAGAAGAAGGATAAGACTCCTGGACTTCGGCCATGGCCTAGCCATGCAAGCGACCAGGACAGACGTCTGATCCACAACACACGCCATCGAAACGACCAGACCAGCGAGGGGGCGAACGCAACTGTGGCGACACCAATGAACCTACAACTGATGACCATGCATCCACAATATTGGGACTCGACGAGAAAGTGGACGATTGGTTGGACATAGAGCAGGACAACTTCAAGATGATAAGCCATCGAAGAAGCAGAACTGTGGGTATTCCGGTGATTATACCACCTGTACAGAGCGGAAAAGACTTAAGACAGGTGAACCCTAGTGCTTTACATTCTGCAGTGACATCCGTCATTGACGCTGAGCCAGTTCGAAGATATTTCACTGCGCAAGGATCGCTACTGCTTGACGTGGCCACTGAAGATTAAGTAAATGCAGAATCAGAAGAATGCTTCCTGAAAACACCAAGCAATGCGAGTCAAGCAAAACAAGAAGCCAGGCCAACTGAGTCTGCTCAGAACATTTCTACAAAAACTACCTATGCAGAGTACTGAGACAAGAATATGAGCAGAAGACAAGGGGAAATGAGGAAAACATACACGACACTGCAGAGATTGTTCATGTTCTGTTTGCCGCTTTACGTTCTCACCTAGCGGCAATGCCATTAGGTACTTCGAAGACCATACTGCAGGCCGTGCTGGCTCTAGAATATCCTGATAGCTTCCTCTAGAAGAGGAGAATATCAGTGATTCCTTACCTTCATTAACCTTCACATGAACTTAAGCAACTAGCTAATAGATATAAAGTCGATGTGCTTTTCTCAGCTAAAGGCAAACTCCAGTCTATTTGTTCACGCATGCGCAGAGAGTTTCCGCAATGTCGCATGAAACACAGCAAAAAGTTCGTGGACTGCGCAAGGGGCGTTGTTTACATGACTCCTTTTAGCTGTGGTAAAGTGTATATCGGTCGGTCGGGAAGATGTGTCAATGTTCGTCTCAGAGAGCACGATTCCTCTTTGAAATCTTTAGGTGCATCGCATCTCGCGGCTTATTGCAGAGAGTGCGGTTGTTATCCTGTTTTCCAGGATACTGGAGTGGTTTTTCGGCCTAAAAATAAATTAACTCGTGAGTTGACAGAAGTTTTTCACATAAGAAAAAGAGGGGAACAATGCGTCAGCCAGCCTTCGGTTTTGCTGCACGATAAAGAGTTTAGTTGTCTAGATTATGTTCCGAGATAATCTGTCTTCTTTTTACCACGTGTTCTTGATGTGCCACGGATGTACTTTTTTGTCTGCACACGCATGCGTCGTGTTTTTTAATTGTCTGTATATATACTCTGCCCTTGCCAATAAACAGTTTAGTTGCGAGAAAGCGCTTGTCCTGTCTTCCTGTCTGTTTTTCGTGCGCTTTAACTGATAGTTATACCAGGCTCTAGAATCAGTACTGCTTGGTTGTTTCGGGCACAACCAGTAGTAGGATGCCGAAGGCCAAGCCTCAGTGCAAGTTAGATCACCGAAAAGGGCCTTTCCGAATGCAGTGGAATTCTGCCGGTAATGTTTCTCGTATGAATGAACTACATCTGTTATTGAGAGACTATCAAATTCCTATCTTGGCTCTGTCGGAAGCCGGATTACCGAGATAAAGATCAATCACTGGATACATCACTCACAAGAACCCCACCATAACGACTTTCCCAAATGGAAGCGCTGCTGTGTATATACGAAGAGAGATACCACGGGTAGCACTGAATGTGGCTGACTTGTGCACAGAAGTTATAAATGTTTGTGCGATGAAGGGCACAGATAGGAAATCGAGAAGTCAGCATTGCATCGATGTATGCGTCACCTCACAAGAAAATTGCCATTGAAAAATGTTTTGAAAATCTGTGTCATCGTTGCCCAGCTCCGCGCATCATTTGTGGTGATTTCAATGCACATCACACGTCATGGGGGAACAAGAGTTCGGACTCACGTGGACATTGTCTGGAAAATGCTTTTGATAAACTAGACTTATGCATTGCAAAAGATGGCAATGTAACATTATTTAGGCCGCCAGCTTGTACAAATAGTATTGACCTGACTTTGTATTCATGTGACGTTCAACTCACGTGTTGCACAGCTCCGGACAGAATGGGAAGTGATAACTTCCTTTTATTTATCAATACTGCTGGCTACCATTTTACGGTAGCTAAATTCTGCAATTTAGCTGATTGGGATCGTTGCCGAGAGCGCCTAAACCACCGACCAGGGATATGTTTCACATGCTGGCGAGCAAAGCGGATGCAACCACTATACTTAAGCTACCTGCCCATTTTCCCGCCCCGCTTTTAAAACTCCATAATTTGTGTGCGGCTAGAAGAACGGTAGGAAAAAGGCTTATGCGGAGAGGTGGCGAACCTGCTAGTAAAACTCAGTTCAACAGACGTAATGCCGCAATACGGCGACACACTAACAAACTTAGAAGAAAACAATGGGCAACGTTTTGTGAGAGTTTTAGTGTATTTACTCCACTGTCAATGATATGGCGAGTAGTAAATACTGCCGGAAGGACGCCCCAGCTTTTGAGACCATTTATTGTAATCGCGTTATTCAAGGATACATCAATGCCGTCTCTAGCCGAAGAGTTTCAAGACGTGTATGTAATTGGAGGAGAAAGGGAACCACCTTAACCATTTCCGCCTCATTCTACATCTGCCATCGACAAACGTTTCAATCTGTGGTAACTTACGTTAGCCATAAGTGGTCTCCGTCGACGCTGTGCTCCTGGACCTCACAAAAGCGCATACCAAATGATCTCAAGTCTGCCTGCAGAAGTGAAGAGCAGGCTTATGATGCACTTCCACTATTTTCGGGAGTCGGGAGACATTTCTCAAGCCTGGAAAGTAGTCTGCGTCGTGCCAGTGCTGAAGCCAGGTAAAGGCAGAACAGAACTGGCACCATATAGACCAGTATCACTAACTTCATGCGTTGCAAAGCTGATGAAGAATCTGGCCTGTGTTTGGCTGACATGGTGTATTGGAGAATCAGAAGGCCCTTCCAGCATGTATGACTGGGTTTCTGCAACGTTTGAGGGCACAGGACAACATCTTAGACTTTGTGAGTCACACAGAACACCAACGAGCATACGGATTTTCAACTCTGGCAATATTCCTGCACGTTTGAAATGCGTATGACTACGCGTTCTAAGGTGCGATAATATGTGGTATTGCGTCTATGGGAATAACGGGGCACCTTTTACGCTTTGTTCCGGCGTTTCTTAGTGATCGCTCGATGCAGGTGAAGTTAGGGACAGTGCTCTGTAGCTCAAAAAAAATCTCCAGAGGAGTGCTACAGGACAGTGTCCTGTCTCCAATGTTGTTCAATGGGGCCATGTCTGGTTTATCTAATGCTCTAAAGACTGTGAGACAGGCAGTTCAAATATCAATTTATGCAGATGACATCAGCATCTGGTTGTCTCGATATCAGCATAAGCTATTAGAAATGATTGGCCAAAGAGTTCTACTCTCCACACAAACCTATCTTGAATCTATTGGACTAACAATATCAGCTGAAAAGTCTCAATTCACGCTACTCCCAGGTGTGCGAATACGAGTAACAAGGATCAATATATTACTTCCTGAGCAAGTACATGATATTCCTTGGAGTCACACTAGACACCTGAATGAATTGGCGACGGGCAGTAGTCAAGACAATGTCAGCGCTGTCACCCAGCGTAAACACTTCGAAAGATGGCAGGAACAAGCTGAGGGAGTTACCCAACATCATTGATAAAGTTAAACGCGGCAGTAATTGTCAATCGTGTGCTTTTTCCAATGGCCTCTGATCTCCCTGAGTGAGTCACAGTACGAGCGGCTGGAAAAACTTTATTGTAAAAGCCCCAGAGTTGCTTCGAGAGTGCCAAAGTTTGCAGCGAGCATAAAGGCGCTTCATGAAGCTCGTCTTCCGCCATTACGTCTTCTCGCCTCTCAACGACTGCTGACACAGCTTTGCCGACTTGGCGAATCGGGCCCAGGACGAGCACTACTCAGTCGCCTTTGGCGTCGCACGGAATCGCGAGCTTTCGTGGCCTTCAACACCCTTCGCCATCTTGGCATCGAATTCCCCAAACAGAGACAACTTTGACAAGACCCACCTTGGTCACATGAGGATGTCGACTGCCAGGTGACAATTCCACGGATGCATAGCAAGCGTTCCACACCCACAGCAGAGGTGCGTTCTCTTGTACTTGAATATATTAAAGAGAAGTACGCCGATCATTTGAACGTTTTCACTGATGGATTGGTCGACACAGTGCACGGAGCAAGCGCTGCAGCGTTTGTGATCTGGTCTCTAAATACGTCTTGAGCAGCGCGACTCAAGTGCGTTGTTTCATCAACAGCATGTGAAAGCGTGGCAATTCAGGCAGCCCTGAAGAAACTGAAGTTTTGTAGGCAGCAACAAGTCATGCTGTTTTCGGACAGTAAGCCCGCTTTGCAGCGGCTAAAACATGAATTGTTTTTGGATTGTTGCACCCAAAGATCACTGCGAATCCTTAAAGATCTGCGTGGCGTTGGTATAAGCATTAAGTTTCAATGGGTTCTATCACAAGCGGGTATAGCGGGTAATGAGGTGGCGGACAAACATGCCCGGAGTGCTTTAGAACTGACCCCAACGTAGAAGGCTTCCAAAGACAATCACTGTCTTTTACGAGAAGCTGTTCGCAAGCATTTGCACTCGTTTTGGCTGACGCCTCACCAGCCATGTGTGATAGAAGGGCTATCAAGGGAAGAGGCCTGCTTGCTTCATCGCATCTGAACGGCATCAGCGCGTACACCAGCATGGCTCTACAATATCTCGAATCAACGCTCGCCCAGCGCGTATAGCGCCATGTGCAGCTGGCAGCAGAGACGAATTATATATAAAAATTACAGTGCTCACATGATATGCATGAAGTAGTAAAGGAATCAGAGTAAGCACTGTGACGAAGGGAATGAATGAATGAGCAAGCTTTATCTAGGGCTAGTCCGGCCATTGCTTACGGATGACGTGAAAGGAAAAGGGTGTTAACCCCTGTTCCGTTCCAACGTCCATCGACGATGATGATGGTGCCTCAGGTGACAGCTCAAAATTCTTGAACTCGGCCGGCATCTTCGGCTTGTCGGATAGTGCAAAATGAGCGATACGGTCTCGATAACGCATTCATATGATGAGTATCTTGACATACGGGCTCCTAAATATTTCATAGAAATTTTTGTGAAGCCGAGTACTAAGTACAAGAGGTAGCATCGGTGGGGATTGTTTTATGTATAGAAGCACGGGTGCGGGCGCGGCCACTGCTGACAAGAGAAGCCATCGACGTATAGCTGGACCTTAACTTGCACAAACACACGACCCAGTTGTGTGTAAACTTGCATACGCGAATATTTATTGAGGCGTGACCACTTGATAAAAAATAAAAAGAAAGTAGTTGAGGTTAGGAGGCCACCGTTTCTTTTTGGCTATCTGATTGGTGGCCGTATCGGTGAGGGTGGGCGGTGAAAACAGGGTAGCCGACTGAAAGTTTGTATGCTTGGTCAGGTCATGACGGACACCGCGACAGATAACATAATTACTTAGAAATTCAAATTGTCTTATTTTAAATGACGCTTTTAGTATAAACAAAGAAACTGCTTGTTGGCGATACTTTATGATGCACAGCTTCATAGGTAGGAAAAAGAAATGAGTGCAGCTTGCACAAGGCTGGGTCAGAGCAGGGCCGATGGGCACCTAGCTGAAGAGACGCCAATCATGTCTCGCGCTTTGCATTGTCAGCACCACAGGTAGCCAGGAACAATTACATGTGCTACACTTCCTTGGTATCTTATGTAACGCTCAGAGTTGGCTGTGATGGGGAGGACTGGGGCCGGAGAGTCATCCCTACTCCTAGCACTTATGCGCATAATTCAGCGCACGTCGGGGGTGATCACCACTGATGGAATTGAGATAAGCACATTTCCACTGAAACGCCTTCGTGCTGCAATCAGCGTCATCCCGCAGGTCAGTTAGAACGAAGAACACTGCATATAACTAGCGTGTAAAACTGCTTTTGAAGTAAGTATAACACATATATCTCTTGCTCACTTTATTGTCCGATTTGTCATTAATCTATTTTAATTAGGTTGTCATAGATATAAAATACTGCAGCATGAATAAACACTTGTCTTTGTTTAAATTGTTCAGCTGTGTGCGGTATTATTCTCAGTTATTCGACACATGCATACACCGGGGAAAAGTGCAGCAGCTTAGTGTATGTATTTTCATAAGCGTAGCAATAATCCTAAAATTAATTATTGCTGTTTAGCCGCTCTTTGTAGATACACAGGCAAGAAGCGCTGAAATCAGACTTTTAAGTTTAAAGGTTTTTATAACTGACGACGCAGTAAAAAAGAAACAGTAGTGTACTTTAATGTTTTGATACAAGACTACACAGTCTGGATAAAGAAAAGCCTTTAAAATATTACAGTGATTCTGTCTCTTTATACCAAGCCTACGCTTTATGGCGATGAAAGGATATCATGATAGTATCTTATGGTGTAGTCCAATGGCGAATTATTGTGAATTCCAGCTACCGAAATCTTAGAGTGAGCACTCGGATTGCGCCAAGCCAGATTGACGAGTGGAACACGTGAACGCACCACGTGAGGTCTCTCTGGAAGTTATTTACGCATAAGTCACTAGACCGGTACCGGAAACGATTTTCTGTGTCGCCACTGCAAAGCACGCATTTTGACCATGCATTCGCGGAAAGCAGGGGAACCACTTTCCAATTTTAGGAATGTAAACAAGTGTACAGGATTACTAAACCCTCTCCAAGAACACTGAAGACAACCTAGCTGCTCGACTGTACTGAAAATGGCGGCAATGCATTCTCGGAGTTCCGGCGAAATTCGTCGCTGCAAAGCGCTCCGTCGCAGAATGGGTTGCTTCGAATCTGCCAGTAGAAAATGCAAACTTGCTTTGAAGCTAGCAGTGGAACGCGGATTCTCAGCCGCGGAGGAATTGATTGATTGATTGATTGATATGTGGGGTTTAACGTTACAAAACCACTATATGATTATGAGAGACGCCCTAGTGGAGGGCTCCGGAAATTTAGACCACCTGGGGTTCTTTAACGTGCACCCAAATCTGAGCACACGGGCCTACAACATTTCCGCCTCCATCGGAAATGCAGCCGCCGCAGCCGGGATCAGCCGCGGAGGAAGAAAGCTTGCTACCGCTCGACGAGAGGAATTCGCCATTAAAGATACTTTTGAAAAATGTATTTGTACTTCAGTAGTGAAATGCTTTTACGATGTATCGATTGTATCACAGTAATATTGAGGGCATGGGTATCTAGTTACTTCTTTTTTTTGAGAGAGGGGGCGGGGGGGGGTAATAAGCTGAGCCATGTTTCTAAAGGAGGGGATGATGGTTAATTTTTTGTAGCTAGAGAAGCAAGAGTGCACTGCCTGTTGGCGACAAAGGAAGCGCTGCAATAGTTTCGCTTCGAGCAAAGAATTACCTATATGATAGAGCCCACGATGCCGCTGACGCCTCGATTGCGGGGGCATAGTGTTGCTAGTATTTGTCGACAAAAGTGGCAGCCACTCAAGGCAGGTGCCGGACCTCTATTCTTTGCAGGTGGCAAATTATTACGCGGGTGTTGTGTTAAGGCTGAACTAACGTTTTCGTTCTGGCAAGCTGTATGAGAAGCTGCTGCTGCCTAAACTCACTTAACGAATTAACCATCCCTGAAATACACCCTTCAAGAAATGTATACTTTTTCGTGATTTACTAATCTATATGACTGACTTGCAAGTTTAAATCTGGGGAATCTGCAAGTTTTCATCTGGTGGAGAGGGAGGAGCTTGCTTAACGTGTGTAATAACACCTGACAAAATTAAATGTTCCTAAACATAGAGACATATGAATTGTGCAATCAGTCAGTATTTAAGAGCCCCTACAGCCATTACAAAGCACTCGGGCATAGTTGATCATCCTTATCAGCAAAAGCATCAATAAATTCGCATTTGTGCAGGTGCGCGTGGTACGTGACACATGGTGGATGCATAGAAGCTACTTCATCGATTCGCAAAAGGAACTAAGGCGTTGTGGACGCTTAGCAACCGTGCTTGGAGTAGGCTTTCTGAGATAGCTTGAATCAGCCAGTATTATGTGCACAAACAGTCGCCTCCTTTCAGCGCAAAGCAAGTGTGCACCGAGAAGCGAAGCAGTACTAACAATAGAGAAGGCGATTTGCTCGAGAGCCGATATCGCTATCGTGTTCTCCTGCTGAAGCCAAGGGCTCCGTAAGTATATCTTAAGCGCGGATGCGACGTTTGTGGGAGGTGGGCGTTATTACATGTCCCTGTTTTTGCTAAGGCAAAGAATGGGGGGAGGAGGTTGTAGGCACTGTTAGTGGGGGCGGGGTGGCCCCCTTGGTTTCTAACCTGTGGAAGCGACAAACCCCACTGTTCCCCCCCCTCCGGTTCTTGAGCCCCTGGCTGAAGCCGAAGCTCAAGCATCCTGCTAGCTTTTTTTAAAGTGTGAACAGTACTGCTTAACGTAGTTTTGCGGTCACATTTCAATTCTTATCTCCACAGTCACGGATTTCGGAAGGCTCTTGCTTTTTGGGCTGTTGTGACGTAAGAAATGTTTGCAAAACTTAGTTCAGTACGGGTTCTTTTCGAATACATTGCAGGTATTCTTCACAACAGAGTGATTAGCAGGAGGTATAAGTAGAACCCTACAATGGGAACAGTTGGGGATAAGAGTCAATGGAGAATACCTTAGTAACCTGCGCTTCGCCGATGACATTGCATTGCTGAGTAACTCGGGGGACGAATTGCAACTAATGATTACGGAGTTAGACAAGGAGAGCAGAAAGGTGGGTCTTAAAATTAATCTGCAGAAAACGAAAGTAATGTACAACAACCTCGGCAAGGAGCAATGCTTCGAGATAGGTAATAGTGCACTTGAAGTTGTAAAAGACTATGTCTACTTAGGGCAGGTAATAACCGCAGAGCCTAACCACGAGATTGAAGTAACTAGAAGAATAAGAATGGGGTGGAGCACATTCGGCAAGCACTCTCAAACTATGACAGGTAGATTGCCACTACCCTCAAGGGGAAGGTATATAACAGCTGTATCTTGCCGGTACTTAGCTACGGAGCAGAAACCTGGAGACTTACAAAGAGGGTTCAGCTTAAATTGAAGACGACGCAGCGAGCAATGGAAAGAAAAATGGTAGGTGTAACCTTAAGAGACAAGAAGAGAGCAGAGTGGATTAGGGAACAAACGGGGGTTAAGGATATCATAGTTGAACTAAAGAAGAGAAAATGGACATGGGCCGGGCATGTAGCGCGTAGGCAGGATAACCGCTGGTCATTAAGGCTAACTAACTGGATTCCTAGAGAAGGGAAGCGGGTTAGGGGAAGACAGAAGGTTAGGTGGGCAGATGAGAGTAAGAAGTTTGCGGGTATAAATTGGCAGCAGCAAGCACAGGACCGGGTTAACTGGCGGAACACGGGAGAGGCCTTTGTCCTGCTGTGGACGTAGTCAGGCAGATGTTGATGATGATGATAAGTTGGCGACCACCAAATAACAATGTTGTAACACTTTTCATGCAATATTGACACCTTATGAAGTCAATAAGGTTGTTTCGGTAGTCTGGAAAGAAAACATGATGCAGGCTCATTCTGTTTCTTCTTCATTGCGAAGCTGTACATGGTTAGGCAAAACAAATCACGTCGTTCATTTGTGCAGTGGTTGGCATCGGTCGTAGTGCGCCAGAATGGGCGGAGAAGCTAGGAAGCTCTTTACCTTTAAGATGGATCAAAATAAGGGAA
This sequence comes from Rhipicephalus annulatus, assembly GCA_013436015.1. Classification (NCBI taxonomy): domain Eukaryota; kingdom Metazoa; phylum Arthropoda; class Arachnida; order Ixodida; family Ixodidae; genus Rhipicephalus; species Rhipicephalus annulatus. Next base: position 24,365 of record WOVY01007172.1, read on the forward strand.
CGGAGGAGGAATTTTCGCAACGGATGGCGAATCACGTGACGTGCGCGTCATCGAAGCATGCCGTCCTCGCTTCACCCGCTCTCCTCCGCTCGCGGCATGGATGGAAATTTGTCACCGCAATTTCGATCCTTCCGTTTGACCATCGTCTGCTCTCGATCGAGAGGATTCACCGTTAAATTTGCCAACATTGGTCGTATTGACGTGGCTAGGAAGCACGTTGCCGGCTTAAAATACACATGTTTTAGTTTGCAGCAACGACCTAACGTGTTTCGTGTGACAGTGGAAAAGGCGAGTGGTTTTTGGTGGTGGAACGATGGTTTTCATCCCCAGCGCATGGCCTGCATGACCACATAAGCACGTTGCTTAAGCATAGAAGTCGAGAATGTATTTACGAGGATTCCACGAGCGTAGCTCGAGCTGTGTGCATGCGACGTCTCCGCTGCTGCGCCGGATGAAACTAATCACGTGACTATTTGGTCCGCGGAGCAGCGGGATTCAGCTCTTGCGTGTGGATCTAGCTTCACGATCACTTCCAGGCAACCCTTATCCCAGCACCAAGGAATCTTGTTTACGTAACAATATGAAAAATGGTTGCGCTACCATTGATGGGCTAGAAAGGAACTTTGCGAAGAAACTGACAACTCCTACAGAAACGACTGCATCTGCTGCCTGTCTTTAGGGGTTGGTGCTTGAAGAGTACGTCAAGCTTCACTGTTGTTGCCGAGATGCCTTCAGTGCTGATTCCGTGACCGAAGTTGTGAACTTCCTGCTAGAGAAACGAACATTTCTCCTTGACTAGGAAGCCTGTGTCAAGAAGTTGCTTTAACAGAGCTTCCAGATACATGAAATGCTCTTCGCTATCTTTCCACAGATGGCAGAGAAACCCACGTAAGCCGTTCAGCATGGAGTGAATTATTATTTTTAAAATTCCGGGTGCGAACGTGATTCTACAAGCAGCAGACAAGCCTTTCAGCGTATTTAACGTGAGGTATTCTTTTGACTGCTTGCTAATAGCCACGACTGAGATCAATATTCGACAAAAGCTTACCTCCCGGCCAAGCTCTTGACAAGTAGTCAACCTTCGGCCATGACCAGTGGTCGCCATCAAGGCACGGGCCTTGTAGTCGCAGCCAATCCTCATGCTACAATGTTGGTTGATTACGAGCACCACCGGCGTGGCGTATTTCGACGTCGTAGCCGGCATAACACTAGCTGCTCCATCTTAGCAATTCACCGTCGAAAGCTTTTTTGAAACCCAAAGGGGACAATCCTTGCTTTCAGGAGTCTCGACTTCATATCAGATTTAAGAAAAAGTTCGGTGCGCCCGAGTTCATCTAAACACACAATCATCTAGCAATTGTTGCCCTAGCAAGATAAAGGCTTCGGCCATGCAAGCGCAGGAAAAGCATAAGCTGACGTGGCAAGTGCACATAGTTAAACGCTATAGCCATATACCGGCCTCTTGCTTAACCATAACTCTTTAAAGAGATGTAGTGATACCAATAAGACATTTTTTTCGGGATATGGTGATCAATCCACATTGATTGATTGCTCGTAATTATAAGATAATATAATAATGTGCACGACACCTTCCCTTGATGAAAGGTCGTTGTCATGTGTAATGACGGAGTCCTGGCAATCGGCAGTGGCCCTGCTGTTCAACCTATGATCTGTTTTCGTGATATTGTGGTCAGTGTTAGAATCAGAGTAGATAAAATATCAGATATAATACGGAAATAAAGCTTTCTTTTTACACGGCAATGTGGCGTCAAATTGACTATCATTGAGGGAAAAGCTGTAAGTCTCTTGTCATGAGAGCGGGAAGGACTCACGTTTCCAAATTCTTGAGACCTGTTTTATTTCGATAGCAATTACATGACAACTCTCGGCTGGATTTTGCCTCAGGCGTTGACGTCACCGTCATTACCCATATATGTATACGTGTATATGTATATGGAAATGGAAGAAAAAAATAAACCAAAAAACTCCGGTGCGTGGAATCTAACGTCTGAACTTTCGTTCGTGAGCGCACGGCGCTAGCTACTGAGCCACCTATAGGAGCCTTTGAAAGACAATAGTTTTTCTTGGGGACCTTCGATGCAAAAATTTTAGTCTGTCTGTCTGTCTGTCTGTCTGTCTGTCTGTCTGTCTGTCTGTCTGTCTGTCTGTCTGTCTGTCTGTCTGTCTGTCTGTCTGTCTGTCTGTCTGTCTACAATTAACGATCCCCCTAAAGGTATTATAAGATATCTCAAACGGCCAACCCCATCTGCAGCGCCCACCAATATTGCTGAAGTTTCAGCGTACATACTTGTGCGATTGTCAATTAAAAAGCAATTATTGCACATATCTGAGGCACCACAACAACACGTCAATATTCTGTATGTGTGGCTTCCTACTATACAGAAAGCATACATAAGCAATTCTAAGCACCGTTGTGTTTATCACGCTGCGCTTACAATGCAACGCCTGCACAAAAAAAAAGCAAGTGTTTTCAACACTTTCCTAAGGTGACCCGGTCGTGGCCCCTATCCGTTGCCTTGCATTCTACACCTTATAACCACTGAGCCGGACGCGCCCGCCGCCCGTTTCGTTTTTCAAGATAACTGCCCGATAGCGCTCATGTCTCACATGTGACGTCACTCGAAGCGCTCGTTTGCTTCCGCTGCACGCTCGAGGCACTCAAACGCAGCGCCTCCAGAATACCATTCACTGATTCTTAATCGTAGAACATCAAATTAACGTTTTCTTCACTCTTCTAGACGCAAGACTATCGTCTTTCGATGACATTTGCGGTGTATCATGAAGATATGGGGCCAGTTTTTAGCGTCATTGCATGCAGTGCTTTGACAATTTTCAACCAAACAGATTTTCTACAAATATTAGATGTGCAATAGTGATTCCATGCGTGGTGCCCAATCAGGCATATCGCTTTGCATTTTTTTTGCAGTTCCAGGTACGAAGTTAAGGATTTTCTAAAGTATGTTATAGCCCGCCGAGAATCGACATCAGCATGACGTATAGCCATGCGTAACTCTAAATACTATACAGAGCCATTAGCATGACAACTTTATACGTAAATCTATCCTCATTATCAATGGCGAAGTACTTTATTTCCTATGCGGCCAGCGGGAACTCTTTCTTTTGTGTCCGTAGTATATCCCTGAAGAACTCCGCGTCTCTACAATAGAGAAACATTCTGAATTGTTTCGGGCTTCCCACACAAACAGCAGTGATCATCCCACGTAACGAATAAACCTTTGTCAGAACCCACGTTACAAGTGGAAAGACATCGGTATGAAGCTTGAAGATGAATGTTCAAACCCCCAGACGCACAGACGTGCGTTTAACGCGCTCACTTTGCTCTATGTTCCATCATAGTACTGAGTGCGGTACAATAGAAGAACAATGTTGCATAAATATTTATACATTTTTTACGGGAAATTTTGTTTGCATATTAAAAAAAATCACAGCATATCCATGGAGTGAATGATGATTGGTGGGGCGCAGCGTTCGTCAGTCTGTCTGCCCATTCGTTCTTGCGTCCGCCTATCTGTGTGATCCTTGGTCCATCCATCCATCCATCCATCCATCCATCCATCCATCCATCCATCCATCCATCCATCCATCCAGCCATCCATCCATCCATCCATCCATCCATCCAATCCATCCATCCATCCATCCATCCATCCATCCATCCATCCATCAATCCCTCCATCCATCCATCCATCCACCATCCATCCATCCATCCATCCATCCATCCATCCATCCATCCATCCATCCATCCATCCATCGATCCATCCATCCATCCATCCATCCATCCATCCATCCATCCATCTATCTATCTATCTATCTATCTATCTATCTATCTATCTATCTATCTATCTATCTATCTATCTATCTATCTATCTATCTATCTATCTATCTATCTATCTATCTATCTATCTATCTATCTATCTATCTATCTATCTAGCCACCTACGACTTTTAGCTCTCCTGGCCGTTTAGATCATGGTATCGATACCAAACTTGGTATGGCACAACATGACTGTATGAAGAACATATTCGACTAGACATAACATGAAAATCATGGCATCGATGGCATGAATGTAATGATTTACATTTCATGGTCCTGCAGCTCTTGCGGTGGTATCGTTCACATGGCATGATGCAAAACCGGCATGGTATGACATGATTGCATGGCGAACACAAGCGACAAAACCTAACATGAAAATCATGAAATGTGTGTCATGTAATAAAATGTCAACCTCCCAAGCTCATGATGCGCTCGCGGGCGTTTCGCTAGCGTCACATATTCCAAATTTGGTATTTCAGTACGTGAACGGATCAGAAAGGTATGTGACTGGTGCAAACATGATAATCTGACACTCGTGTCATGTAGGAACATGACAATGTACCACGCTCATAGCGTGCTCGCGGTCGTTTTACTAGCTCCACGTATACTAAATTTGGTTTCACAGGAAGTGAATAGATGAAGAAAATAAACGACTCATCCAAACATGATAATCATGACGCCGAAGTCATGTACGGTATCATTTACCTCCACCTCGTAACGTTGTGGTGATTGTAAGTGACGTACCAACCTTTCTAATTTGTGCTTCGCATATCATCGATTCCCACTGTAAGTGTGATCTGCCGATTTTTTTCTGCCTTTTCACGGAATTGAACTGCCTGTCTGCGCCAGTAAGGATCACTGTCCCTGTAGTAACTGTAGTCACTGTGTCACTGTACATAAGAAAACCGCCGCCACTCATCATGATTTGCTCCATGCATATGATGTGAAAAGGAACAACGCCTTCTAGTTATATTATTCCCAAGGACATATACACACAACGCCATCTATTCAGCAAGTCATAAGTTAGAGTCGGCTCCATGCTACATACGGAGGAGGGAACGACCCACGGTCTAAGAAGCTTTCATTTGTCCGTCCATTCCTCTGTCCGTCCGTCCAAACGGACGCACGGATGAATGGATACATGAAAAGATGCACGGACGCATGCACACATTCTCATGAACGGAAGCAAGAATCAACGGTCGGACGGAAGCTTGGACGGACAGAGACACGGACGCACGGACGGACTGACGCTTCGGCCCACTCGTCATCATTCGATCCATGGATATGCTGGGATTTTTTTTTAGCGCCGCGTTAAGTGTGGAGTTGTAAACGTTGTTAGTTGGGTATCATCCTGTGTGTGTTGATTTCGTGGGTCATTTTTACTTGAGCTGCGTGCGGCACATTTCGATCTGCCTGCCGTTGTCAGCGTTACATTCAAAGTTGAAGATATTGCATTCATTGTTTCATCCTTGCGGTGATTACTTTTTTTAAGCTAGATAACACTGACACTGCTCCCACAAAACGATGTTGTCTAGTTTTCGAATGACTACTCATTAAGTTTTCTAAAAAATTGATGGACCCAGTAGGTGCGAATAGAAAAAAAATGCTTCAATTGGCGCTCGCCCTGCAAGTACTACGCAAGGGCGTGGTGGAAGTGAGAAACTCATTGATATAACGAAAATGGGCTGTGAACATGCGTTCGATGCGTGGTGGCAAGACAATTTGTTGAAGCACTGTTCCATTGGCGCACTAATCACGTTGACGCAGGGGCTCTTATTTCTTAATTTTGCAATAATTACCTCCCTGAATTTTCTTTTTCTTTCTTTTCTCACTCTCTCTCTAGTAGTCCAATTCGGTGAAACAGTGACTAGGGTGCTTGGGTGCTGACCCAAAGACCGCGGGTTTGATTGCAGCCGTGACGGTCGCATTTTCATCGGGGTAAAGTGGTAGAGACCTTTGTACTGTGTGATGCCAGTGCACGTTAAAGGACATCGGATGGTGTGAACGATTGAAATTGCTGGAGCCCTTCACTGTGGCATCTCTCAAATTCATATTGTCACGTTACTCTCGACAAACTTGGTAAAAATGGGCTCGTTTAGTCGACTACTCAAGCAGCGGCTCAAAGAGATCGTCTTTGTCTTCTTTCACACTTCGATCTCACCCAAGCAAACCATGTGGCAATAGTCCCTCCCTTTGAAAGCATCGACTCGATGCTCGTAAATAAAAAAAAATGAAGGTATACACACGCAGATATAGATAACCAAAAGAGGGAGAGTGCCACTACTCGCAGCGCAAATGAGGAAGTTTCGCCAACGCTTGCGCCAAGCGCAAAATGAAAAGGCATAAAAACACAGGAGAACACAAACAGCAGCAGCAACGCAATGTCACGGCATGTCGTAGCACGTGAAACCACAAGGGCTACTGTGTGAAGTAGGGCTTCAGCCGAACGACATGCACGGTTTCGGGCCGAAGCTGTCGACGAGAAGACGCTGCGCCGTCCGGAAATACCTCGTAGGTAAGATCTGTGATTCGTCTAAGAACCTTGTACGGTCCAAAATAACGACTTAGGAGCTTTTCGGATAAGCCTGGTCGCCGGACAGGGATCCACACCCACACTCGGTCCCCAGGGTGGTAGGTGACATTTCGATGGCGGAGGTTGTAACGTCGTGCGTCTGCATCTTGTTGGTGACTGGTGTTTATGCGAGCTAGCTGACGAGCTTCTTCGGCGTATTGAGTGTATTGCTCAGCATCTTCAGCAATTTCCTTGCTTTGGTCGCACGGAAGCATAGCATCGAGCATGGTTCGCACGTTGCGTCCGTAAACAAGTCGGAAAGGCGGAAATCGCGTTGTTTCTTGCGTTGCCGTATTATAAGCAAACGTGATGTATGGAAGAATCTCGTCCCAGGTTTTATGTTGTACGTCCACGTACATTGACAGCATGTCCGCTATGGTCTTGTTAAGCCTCTCTGTCAGTCCATTGGATTGCGGATGATAAGCCGTTGTTTTTCGATGACTTGTGCAGCTCAGTTTAAAAATGTCCTCCATCATTCGTGCTGTAAACGACGTCCCTCTGTCCGTAATCACGCATGACGGGGCACCATGCCGTAGGACGATTTGGTGCACGAAGAACTGCGCGACTTCAGAGGCCGTGCCACGGGGTAACGCTTTTGTTTCTGCATAACGCGTAAGATAATCTGTCGCAACTATAATCCATTTGTTCCCAGAGGACGACAAAGGGAAGGGCCCGAGAAGGTCCATTCCCACGAGGTCAAATGGTGTCCGTGGTGGTGCGATCGGCTGGAGCAGGCCCGCGGGTCTCACAGGCGGAGTCTTGCGGCGCTGGCACTCACGGCAGCCTTTCACATATCGATGTACACTAGTTGATAGTCCGCGGCCAGTAATACTGTTGGCGTACTCGGGCGAGAGTTCGCGATAGCCCAAATGTCCTGACGTGGGCTCGTCATGGCACGCAAGGAGGATTTCATCACGCATGTCGGTAGGAACAACGAGTAGGAAGGCTTTGTCGCTACCACGGGCGTTTTTCTTGTAAAGAATGCCTCTTCTTAGACAAAAAGAGGGCAGTTCGCGAGCAATGTGTTGAGGGACCTGAGAGTTGCGGCCTTCCAGGGAATCAATTACTGGGCGTAATTCATCGTCTGCCCGCTGCTTTGACATAAATTCGGAGTCACTAACTGCTCCGAGAAAGGAATCTTCATCTTCGGAGCCCCTGACGGCGTTCTCCACAGGTGCTCGAGAAAGCGCGTCGGCGTCTTCGTGTTTGCGTCCTGACCTGTACACAATCGTAATATCAAACTCCTGCAAACGCAAACTCCACCGTGCGAGACGGCCGGATGGATCTCTGAGATTTGCCAGCCAGCAGAGCGAGTGGTGGTCAGTCACCACTTTGAAGGGACGACCGTAGAGGTAAGGCCGAAATTTGGTCGTCGCCCACACGACTGCGAGGCATTCTTTTTCTGACGTAGAATAGTTGGTCTCAGCTCGAGAAAGAGTACGACTGGCGTAAGCTATCACATGCTCAACGCCACCGTGTCGTTGTACAAGGACAGCGCCAAGTCCGACGTTGCTGGCATCTGTATGAATTTCTGTAGCAGCGTCCTCATCAAAATGGGCAAGAACAGGGGCTGTTTGCATTCTCTGTCGTAACTCTGTGAACGCTGTATGTTGTTCTGCGCCCCAAGTAAAGGGTACGTCATCTCGGGTGAGTCGCGTAAGAGGTTCAGCTATCTTAGAGAAGTTGGCGATAAATCGGCGATAATACGCACACAAGCCGAGGAAACGGCGTACTGCTCTTTTATCTGATGGAACAGGGAAGGCGGCGACAGCAGCAGTTTTGTCTGGATCAGGTCGCACTCCATCCGCACTAATGACATGTCCCAGAAATTTCAGCTCTTCATAGCCGAAATGGCATTTTTGGGGTTTCAGCGTGAGTTCAGCTGTGCGAATGGCTTCCAGAACCTTTCTCAGACGCTTCAGATGTTCTTCAAAGCTCTCGGAAAAGATGACCACATCATCGAGGTAGACAAGGCAGCTTTGCCACTTCAAGCCAGCGAGAACTGTGTCCATCATCCTCTGAAAAGTGGCTGGTGCAGAACAGAGGCCGAAGGGAAGAACTCGGAATTCGTAAAGTCCGTCTGGAGTCACAAACGCGGTTTTTTTCTCGGTCTCGTTCATCCACTTCAATTTGCCAATAGCCACTCTTTAGATCGATGGACGAAAAATACTTCGCACGTCGTAATCTGTCGAGGGAGTCATCGACCCGTGGAAGCGGGTAGACGTCCTTTTTGTGACGCTATTAAGCTTCCTGTAGTCAATACAGAATCGCAGCGTTCCGTCTTTTTTCTTCACTAGAACGACTGGCGAGGACCAAGCGCTGCTGGATGGTTGAATAATCCCGTCATCGAGCATCTCTTTTACTTGCGCCTGAATAGCCTCGCGTTCTTTGGCAGAAACGCGATAAGGCTGCTGCCGGATGGGGCGGACGTCATCGTCGGTAATAATTCGATGCTTCGTGAGGTGTGTTTGACGGACTTTAGAAGAAGAGGCGAAGCAAGATCTAAACTCCCTTATAAGGTCGTGAAGTGCAGCCTTTCTCTCGTCTGACAGCGTCGAATTAATGTCGATGTGGTCTAGAAATTCCTCATCCTCATGCGTTTCCTCGGACGCGAAGCACTCCGTGACGTCGGCAACAGGTTCTCCATAAGCTAGGGTGGTTCCGCGGAAAAGATGCCGGTGCTCGTAATTGAAGTTCGTAGCTAGTATCGTTGACTGTCCTTCATGGACGCGCACAACACTTCGGGCGGTGCATACACCTTGGAGCAGCAGAAGTGATAAGTTGCTTTCAGCCACCACGTCGCCGTCTTGGAAGTCTTCACAAGTGACTTCGATGGGAACAGTTGCTCGAGGTGGCAGCGTCACACTGTCGTCAGCAACACGCAGCGCAAGTCTACGGCAGTTATCAGCGTCTCGATCTGTTGCGCCTTGAGTCGAGAAGGTAACGATGCGCTCACGAAGATTTATGATGGCACCGTATTCCCGAAGGAAGTCCATGCCGATAATCAGCTGACGCGAACAGTCGCGAAGAACGAGGCAGCTGAGCACAAACGTCGACGCACGAATTTTCACTCTTGCGGTACAGCGACCCAGCGGTGTTACAACGTGCCCTCCAGCTGTTCGAATTCGCGTTCCATTCCACGGCGTGATCACTTTCCTGAGATCTTTCGCTAGCCTCCCGCTGATGATCGAATAGTCTGCACCAGTGTCTACCAATGCACTGACCTGAATACCGTCAACCAGCACAGGTATGTCGAGTGACACGCGGGCACTAGGTCCAGATGCGGATGTCGGCGTTTCTTCGGCACTGCGGTTATTCTTTGACGAAATGCCTTCGGCGTTGCGTGCAAGCGTCGATGAGAGGTCATCCGCACTTTGAGTCCCAGCGACCTTGCCCCCGAAGGCCGCTGCCTTCAGTTTTCCCGACGAGGGCTCGGGGAGCGTTCCCGTGCCGTCACCCCGAAACGTGGCCCAGTGGCTGCGGGTCTCCTCGGAGATGGTGACCGCGATTGCCGTCGTGTAAAGGGTGCACGCTGTTGCGCGAGATACTCTTCGATATCCCTTGGCCTTTGACCAATTCGGGGACCGAGGGGAATTGACGGAAAATCCGCGCAGTCCAAGTTGCCGGTATGGGCATTCGCGGTAAATGTGACCAGCCTCACCGCAATGATAGCAGAGGGGTCGTCTGTCTGGCGTACGCCAGAGATCAGACTTGCGCGTCGGTGCACGGCGACTATCGATGTCCAAATCAGCGTGCGCTGACTGAATCGCGACTGACGGCATCACTGTCTGGATTGGAACGTATGGCATTGTCTGGATCGGGACGTGCGGCACTGGCTGGATCGGAGCTCCTTGACCCGAAAGAGGAGTGGCAGATCGCAAGGCTTCCGCGTACGTACGACGGCGACTGTCAGTAGACACAGGAGCCGTTAGCGGATCAACCGACGTGGGCGGAAAACGATGGGCGTGCAGTACCTGCTGGACCTCGTCGCGGATGACACTGGTGATAGAACCAACATCGATTTGCCTTGTTCCGTACATCTTTTCCATTTCTTCCCGGACGACAGATCGAATGATCTCGCGAATCCATTCGGGGCTCCTGCTCCCAGGGGTGGCGAAATTTCGGGAGTTGAGGCAGCATTCACTTGACGGTCAAACTGGGCAGACCGTTGGTGCAGTACTCGCTCCATTGTTGCCGCTTCAGTGAGGAACTCAGCAACACTTTTGGGGGGACTGCGCACCAAACCAGCAAAAAGTTGTTCCTTCACACCACGCATGAGGTGGCGCAACTTTTTTTCTTCTGCCATAGCAGGATCCGCTCGCTTGAAAAGCCGTGTCATGTCCTCGACGTACATTGAGACGGTCTCGTTAGGCATCTGGATGCGTGATTGTAGTGGCACGCTCCGCCCGTTCGCGGCGGTCGGGACTCCTGTAGGTCTCCAGGAGGCGACGCTGGAACTCGCGCCAAGATGTCAGAACATCATCCCTGTTCAAAAACCACGTCTTGGCACCGTCTTTTAGGCACGTGTACACGTTCCGGAGCTTCGCGGCATCATCCCAGTAATTGATCGCTGCGACACGTTCGAACTCACTCAGCCAGTCGTCAACATCTTCATGCTGCTCTCCGTGAAAGGGGCTAGGCGTCAGCGGGTTCTGGACGGTGCAGTAGATCGGCGTGGAAGGTGTCGGAGCTTGCATGGGATCTTGTATCGAAGTCATAGTCGCTGCGTCAGTGGTTGGTGTCTCAGGCGGTAGGCCTCGTTGGCGGCGGCTTACTCTATGAATAGGAGTGTCCACGGGTGCAGGGCTTGTGTTCCGGCTGCTGGACGGGGTCTTGGGCATCGGGTGGATTGTGAGACGTTGTACCCAGCAACTCCACAGTCTTGTCACGTTACTCTCGACAAACTTGGTAAAAATGGGCTCGTTTAGTCGACTTTTAGCCCATTTTTACCAAGTTTGTCGAGAGTAACGTGACAATATTGTTGTTTGGGATTGAGACCGAAATAAAACTATTATTATTATTATTATTATTATTATTAGTGGTAGTAAGTAGTAGTAGTAGTAGTAGTAGTTGTACTCTCTCAAGTATCAACTAAATGAGATAGCATTGGTGGGTATACTATATCTTGTAGAGTACTGCTACGGCCACTGCTGAGAAGATTAAGCCCTGTAGTTCACCTGAGCCTTCACCTGCACAAACCCAACGCACAGTCGTGCAATCGCAGATGACAGCACAGTCGACTGGCAGTTATTTCAGGCTTCCAGGATATTTTCGATTTAGTTTCATATAGTAAGAAGTTTAAATGAGCAGAAGTTATCATATAAATGACTTGACCACGGTGACATTACACATTATGACTATGCTCTCATTTTATTCACAATATAAAATTTGTAAGGAAATAATCAGTGAAGTGATGACGGCTGGTTTTCTTTTTTAGACCCAGTATTGATTAGAGCTAACAGCCATTACTGCCGGGAAAAGTATAGGGGATGGTATTAGTAGCAATTACAGTATAACACCCCTGTCACACATGGCAACTCAGTGCACTTTGAGCGAGTGTACTTACGCTCACTAAGTGTCATTTTAGCGTTCGCTGCTACACCGAGAAAGCGAAGTGTACTTTGGAAATGATGGCAGTGGTGATTGGACGGATTTGTAGCACAACGTATATTTGTTATTTTTGCGCAAGTGTCCCATCTTCGCACCACGTTGTCTTCGTGGAAGTAGCACCTGTGGCACATTGCCATCTTACAGACTAGACGACTCACCTACACACGTGCCCAGTGTACTAGAATTAAACAAAGCGACGAGCACAGTCATTATTGTGCTTGTGCTGCCGCATCCCCCTAGCCGCCGTGGCCGCAAACAGCCCGACGTTGAAAATAGCAAGGTTATTGTATTTCACGGCTTGTTATGTACATAACAGTACCCATAATAACATAAACAATGGTTTGAATATATTATTAGCGCCGATTCAGGCAGCAGCCAGCAGCGTCTTTCTGTACAAGCCACTGGTACCGAGGCAACACACTTTATCGCAGCCGTCGCAGTGAAGATAGGTTGGGGAACGAACTTGCCGGCAAGCGTACTCTGCAGCGAGTGACACTAAACTTGCTCGTGCGACAGCGCGCAATTGACACTCACGGCTAAGTGTACTCACTCAAAGTTCATTTAAGTTGCTACGTGTGACAGGGGTATAAATATGAAGAAAGAAAAGATAATGAATAGATAACTTATGGCGTGCAGGTGTCACAGAACGAGCGGCTCAAAAAGGGCGCGCCACCAAATTCTCGCGACGAAGCGCCAGAGTGACGCCGCGAGGTCAACCATAAAAAAAGAAAACAACGTCCAAACGACTCCCCGGGCACGCGCCTCTCCTCTCGGAAGCGTAGGTTCGCCGACGAACCTCCTCACCCCACATCGGCGGCCAAGCAAGCTCTGGAAATTTCTAGATGGAAAGGGGCGTGGTGATGCCGGGTTGAGTCATCCGTCGCGGACGGCCCTCGTACCGTCCTCGCGCTTTCTCCCAGCCTTCGCTGTGCATCGCGCCGACGAAATGATGAAAATTTTCCGGAATCTCGCGCGGAAGGTATTTAATCGAGCAGCCGAGATGAGAGATCAGGAGAAGACGGAAGTTAACGCCAGAGCGCGTAGGTATCCGCCGTGTAGTCGGCGAAGTTTTGTCCGTAGAGACAAAGCAGGAGAGAAGATGATTTCCACCTGAGGGGTGAT